>JAECUM010001629.1:0-164545 GCA_016617855.1 Megalonaias nervosa | reverse complement strand
CAACATCACAGCGACCTCACCTGCATTCGTAACGATGATAAAACACAAACAAGCTATCCCGACAGTTACATCTGCGTCACTGTGAAGTCATACGCGGGGTGACGTCAGATACTTCTTTTCAGGGGCAGTCGTGACTGGATATTAATCATAAGTCACTTATTGGTGATGGATTTTTTTGTGCATCTGTCTGTTGGTCCAGTATGTTTGTTTGTTTGTATGCTGCTCGTTTCGTCCGTTCCTACCTTCACTAGCTTCGTTTGAAAGGAAAGTGTTGGTACTGAACTTTTTGGGGAAAAATAGTAAATCTTAGCATTTGCTATTTATCTTTATTTTATTAACTTGTGTTTTATTGTTAATATTTCAATAATTCAAATCATAATAGCATCTAATATATTGGTACGAACGTTTACTTTTTCTTGTACTCTTCCAGTTCATTTTCATTTGGTATATACTTTAAACTTCATTCAGTGGTGTCTTCATACTATTAAAACAGAAGAAATGTAAAGTCATAAAATAAAACAATTACTGACATTTGATTTTGGTCTATACTATACAACAACGAATTTGTTATTTTCGTTGATATAACTATATATATATATATATATATATATATATATATATATATATATATATATATATATATATATATATATATAAGAAGCCCTTGATTGATCCTTTGTAAGTTTTGGACTTGAGAAAATGTTTCCTCGGTTTAGAAAGGAAATTCAAGCAAACACATTATTAAACTGCTTACTGAATACTGAATACCATTTACATTAGGCTTTCATAAATAGCTGGTCTTTCTTTTCATAATATGGTAATTCAGTTCTGATCTATTTGCTGTCAATGAAGAATGAACTGCAGGTCAAGGTTGGGGGTAGGAGGCACTCATGTGGCACTATGGCAGGAAGGGGATTTTGATCACCCTCTGCTCTAAACAGGATTTGACACCCATTATAGACATATGCTTTGGTTTCAAATACACGTGTCTGCCTCATGTGAACTTAACAGAATATTAATAGGGAAATTAATATTGTCACAGTATGTGTTTTACATCATGTTATCTCGTCTCTTTCATTCATATCATCTATTTACTTGATGAAAAGAAGTTCGATTATTTATGTTTTTTATACCGTACCAGACAGAGAAAAGGAACACCTAAACAAAATTTTGCTTACAAAATATTACCCATTTTACACTTAAACCCTTTGCACGATAGCTCCTACTATCAGAACAACTGTACCACCACTTACATAATGGATGCTTGCGAGGCGGGGTTAGGGTGGAGTGTCCCGTCAGTCATTTAATCTTGCGATATTCTCTTACTTCCCGCGAAAAGGTGAGAAACGGCGGGAAATAAAATTGCCACATTTTGTCTCAATAAATGGCGACATCCATTCCCTAAGAATAAAGAATATTTCTTTAGAATGACGGCCAGAATTGCAGCAGGGATTGTGGGCAGATTAGATAAATAGGAACTGAGCTAATAGTCACTGCACCTTTAGCAGCCTTTTCCCGATCTCACCCTCTATATAAACGAAGAAAAAAAAAAAAAAAAACCCTGACCAAAACAGCCCGACTTTGCAGAAAAAGAATAAATATGTTCTAGAAATAAAACACTGATCTCTTGGCTAGCCTCTCTAAAGTCAAAAGAGTCTGAACATACATCCACCCGCCTCGTTCGACGTCTCTATCGAATATATATATATAAGAGAAATATATATATATATATATATATATATAGAGATATATATATATATATATATACACACACACACACACACACACGCAGGCTTATACCATTCTTGCTCCTGAATAAAGGTTTGAAGTCTAAACTCATTCTTAAGCAGAACACACCACTCCCAACATCCCTTTTCGTAAATTCACCTCACTTTCATAGGCTGATCATACAAACAGCAGGGAAATAAGAGAACGGTAGGATTGGAATGATATTTTTGACATTTGTAAATTATTCAGTTATATCTGACCACGAAGTCCGATTCAGCAACATATCACCAGGGATAAACGAGCAGCGTGTGCTTATCCTGAACGGCACAGTCTAGGTGACCGTTGCAGTCCCCCTTTGACTGGAACTTTTGGTTACGGAATTGCTGTGCACAGTTCCCATGCACTTACCGTTAACAATTGCGCAAGGTATGGATTGTCAACGACCACCTTCAATGGTCCAACTTGGCATATTTAGCTGTATCCCACGTGCAGTACCTGTCTCACTCAAGCGATTTGATGCAAAGCCGGCTGGTGAGACAAAGGTTAAGCGAGCGCCTACCGAGCAGAAAATTCAGTCATCAGGAAAAAGTTCGTCGCATATGATTACGAAGACCAGGCTCGCGCTGGCACTAATTTCAGCTGTGCTAGCACACTCAAGCTCGACGACGTTCTCTGCCGTAGCCAGCAGCAAATTAACCGTTTTGCCGCCTTCAACATGTAAATGATCTGGGCCTACGAACCAAAAGACAAACATTAGTGCAGAGTAGACCGCCTGGACAATATCCAGAGTCACTAAAAGGGCAATGTAAGGGCGACCTGTTTAGATGGGCAAAAGTGGGGCTGCGCCGTTGTGTCTGTAAGAGCCACAGTCAGCACAAGTGCGAATGCTGCCAGCGCAAACCGCGGGACGAATAGGAATGACAAACGGCAGGCTCTGACTTCAGGACGTCTGTGTTGAACGAGGACCCGGTCCAGTGGAAGCTGTGTATCAGGGGAAACAATCTACATCTCTTCACGCACAAACTCGCTCTTAGGCCTTGCGCTTTCAGTACTAAGTAAATAATATCGTACGGCTAAGCAACCGCATACGCTTGTCTGTAGGCCTTTACGGACCATACAGTGTATAAAGGGTGGATGTTACTCGCCTTCTAGCTCTCCCGGTACATGTAGGTACCACACCAATGTACCTCGGGGGCAGACGTTTCTATTCCAGACCGACCTGCCGCGTCAGTATTGTTGAAGCTTAACTTGTACCACAATTTCATGACTGGCATCAATTGGTCTCTTACATTGTCATTTAGAACCGCCACAACGACTGCTAACCTCCGAACCCACTCGTGCAGCGCACGCAGTGTCTTCAACGGCGGAAAGCAGCAAATTATGGGAGTACTGGTGCTGAAAGAGCCACTCGGCCAGTGTACCGTTCAACCGCTCCACAACACCATACGGGTGGCTGTTGCCAGCATGCCATGTTTGGTCTAGAGTTGTGATATGGAGCCCATAAACCCCCTGCTGGGTCAACCTGCAGATTTTTAGGCCACTTTAGTGGCTCTTGTAAATACCTTATAGAGAATAGGCGACTTTGGAAGCCTCCTCTGCAGTCAGTAAATCCTTGTAACAACTGGCGATATCAACCACGATCAGCGCATACTTGTACGTGTGTTGCCCAACCTTGTCGTGCGGCAGAAACAAAAAATCGGCCTGGAACACCTCAAAGGGGTTTGGAACATAACCTCTGTTGGGTAATTTTGTGTGTTGTCGGCAACTAAATCTGCCACATAGTCTGCAAGCTGAGATACATCCTGGCAACATCTTGTGAGACTGGCATTTTCTGTTAACTTTTTAATCGCAGTTACGTCCTTCCAGTAACATTGGGAGCTGTATTATGTGTCCGCATTCTTAGTGTCCGCTGTGTCTTGTGGTTTGAAGAAGTTTAGCAGTTGGTCGTGCTTTGTCGTTGTGACAGCTATTGATCTACAAAGGAACAGCTCTCGCTCCAACTCGACAGCGCAAAATATTGCAACCCCCTCCCCTTGGCGATAAACATCATATCTGTTTTTGCTGCTCGTAAGAGGACGTGTACAAATCTGAAAGCTGAGGCTCGTCGCCGATCTTCGAGCCGTCGTATATTTTTCCGCCAGGCACGAGGTAATACTCACCATGTCAGCTGGAGTCATGTAAAGGCATTCCCTAAGAAAGTAATCTAGTTTGTTTCTGGCTTATCTCAGCAATTTCGGATATTTGTTTAACAACTTTGTCGTGTTCCTTGTGCAGGTGGCCATGTCTACGATTCCATGGAACTGTTTTTGAACATTAAAGGCCTTGCCTGATCCCTCTGTCAAGCTACGTATTTGGATTTGTGCAGCCGGATTGCTCAAACGTATGTTAAAATGCAATCGTTGGGACTTTCTACAGCTCCAGTAAAGCCTTTCGACTTGTACAGCATAAAATACACCAAGCTTTCTTTAGCTCTGCTCTCCGGGCTGTCCTGTGCGAAGTAGTGAACTCTGTACTTCTTTGAAAAGTCAAACACAAACGAGCTTTATGGATATTGCTATGGCTATCCACTCAGGAGGAGTAGCAATAACAAGATTATCAAGATGGCAGCAGTGGCTGCCATACTGGATGTGTGAGCAGCGCCATTTTCATTTAGGACCAGCTAGGCATCATAATAAGTCTTTTGGTAAAAAACCAAAGTTAATGTGACTTCTGTTCAGGGGGAGTAGAATAACTTTTTTTAAGAGGGCTGCTGTGGTTGCCACATTGGAGATAAGCACCATATTCACTCTGAACCATCTAGACATGATGAGAAATCTTTTAGTGAAAATACAATGTTAAAATGACCATCCGTTCACAAGGAGTAGTGATAAGATTTTAAAGATGTCTGATGTGGCAGCTATAATAAATGTCTGAGCATCAACATTTGCATTTATGAACAACTAGTTTCGAGGAGTATCAATATGTACATCTACAGCATGTGTTTTTGTCTGTGGTCGAGTAGAGTTTTGCCTACCTCACTATTGTCATGCTTTGCCTCCCTGATTTTTGAAACAAGATGTTTATTAAAATCTGAGTTCAAGGTCTAACTTTATTTATGAATTAAGAATGTTCTAGAAGAGAACTTGTTTACAATTTGGTGGAAATTCCATTGGAAATTTGGGTTTTCCAGAACTTCTATTATGTCTTAGGTCAAGTGAAATTAGTATATGTAAAGGATTTGGTAAACAATAACTACTGTGTCATATCAGTCTTTGGGAATCTATGATCAGAGTTTATATTTGTGTTCAGATATAATTTGAAGAATCATTTATATTCAGTTGAATTACAAAGTGCTAATTGACTTTTTGGACTAAAACAATACTTTTGATTATTGAAGACTCTTTTAAAGACATTCTGGATTCTATCATTGTGGTACATAAACACATTCAAGACTTGATATATCACATTTAAGACTATAGGTACATCAACACTCAAGACTTGGAGTTCATTCAAAACATTCTATACTTTTGGACTTGTGATATAAGTTTTAGGCATATTTGGGACTTAATTCACAATGCTGCATCTTTTGAATTTTCACTTTCTATTCATGGGTAAAAAAATTGTTGACTTTTATTAAACTTGTTGGTTTCATATTTGTTCTCTCTGTTACTTAGTCTAAGACCATAGACTTGTAACAAATAACAAACATGTGCTAACTAGTTCAGAAGGTTAAGCAATAACAAACTTGTGCCAATGGAAGGACAGACAACATGCCATTTCTTACCTCTCCAGGTGTATGACCAATAGAGCTAAGTGAACAAAATCCAGCAGATGGATTTCTATATATAAACAAGGCAAAGAAATCACACACTTTGGAAATATTTGTCCAATTCCTATGTTTTGTGGGCTTCAATGTGCTGCTTTTGCATTCATCTTTTCTTTTTTGCCAAACATTCTAGGTGAACTTTATTTTGGTCAAGGAACCTTCTTCTGTCTGCTTCTTATATTGTTCTGAAATCTCCTCCACCTTTTTCAATATTTTGTACCAAAAAAAATCAATAATTGTAATAAACATAACTAAGCTACACAATTAAGGTGACATTCATGATGGTCCATATGCTCTTCCCACCCAAAGCATGTACTTGCATCAACTATTCAATTTACATTTTTCTATATCTGCATACTATTCTTTGATCTTTGGTTCATGGAATGCTCCCCATAAATGAATTTTGCAAAGAATATTTAAACAGGACGATATTAAGCTTTTCAGTTAGCAAAAACAACAAAAGAGAAATTGAGTATCCCTCTAATTTTCAGATTTATGCAAAACTTACGGTTGTTGTCCCTGAATGAACATGCTAGTTTATCTCACCTGCAAAGTATAGGCTAGATGAAATGCTTTTCTGATGGCATCGATGAAGCTTTTGATGGCTAATGCTGGGTTTGCATATGAATCCATTTCTTGGAAACTGCTGTATTTAAAGACATGAAACTTTATAGATGTATTTGTCTTGATGAGTAGTATTTGCCTCTATTAAAAGTGGCTCCAGTGACCTTTTTTCACACTCCAGTGACCTAATAAGCTTTAATCTCACATTTAACCTTACATTTTATAATCAGAAAGTTAAAATTATGATATACTGTACTATGCATAGCTGTCAACTGCAGAGTACAAAAATACTGACTGCTTATGACAAAAATACTGAATTTCAGGAACAGTTACTGATTTTTAAAACTTTAATGCATATGTAACTATTTACAACATTGACATCCATCAGTGAAGTAGGACAGTAACTAACTTAATTATTTGATGTCCAAGATGCATGTGTTGCACTCTTGCACCTTCTTAACAGGTACCCTGTTCCATTTGGGTGCCCATTTAGAAGATGCAAGAATGCATCACACACTCAGACACTTGTTGTTCATAGGAGCCTTTTCCATGCCTTATTTTTGTTTTCAGTCATTATTGATTCCAATGTAACATCTTTCATTGTTGATCTGAATTCTGTGTGATTTTTATTACTAAACACTTTTCCTTCTAGCACATGAATAATCCTTTGCAATTTTATTGTCTGGAAAAGGTGTGCAAAATAAACTGCCAGCAACATTAGTAACTGCAGAAGGTTCATTTTCCTAAAGAAATTTAGTAAACCGAACTTTGATCGAATTACATTAAGGATTTCTCTAACATTTATAAACGTCGCAAGTTCAGGTGGAGTTGTTGATGCTGAAGCAGAAACCTGATCTTTATTCGCTTTTTCATGCTGTTTTATGTTGCGGGTGCCTCCATGCCCATTAGCAAAATCACAATTACATAATTTGCAAAACGCGAAGTTTTCTCCTTTACTAGATGGTGTCACAAATCTAAACAAGATGGCACAATTGTTCTTCCAGTTCTGTTTTCTTTTCTTTGCTGGAGAAAATTCTGAATCTTCTGCTTTCCTTTTCTACATGACTAGAAGTTGAATATTACGAAGAAGAGATACAGTGACAGCGGCAACTGCTTTGCGCAATCCAATATGGTGGTTAAAGACTGGCATGGGAGCCTTGATCTCGAATGAAGCAATTGTATTTTAGAACTCTATATCCCGATATACATGCAGTACATTTACTCTCAGAATGGATCTGGGTGCCTGTTCTAAACTTAAAATTGCAATGAAATTAATGTTTTTATATTAAAAGACGAATTTTTACAAGAAAAACATATGCACATATTCAGATCGAAAATACGGGACAAATGTAAAAAGAATGGGACACTCGCCAGCTATGTTGTTGTTGTTGTTGTTGTAGGGTTTAATGCCATTTTTCAGCACAAGATAGGCTATACATGGCGGCCAGTATAACTGGTGGAGGAAGAACCCTGGAAAACCCTGGGAAGAACCAACGACCCACGAGAAGCTACTGGCAAGCTTTCTCACGTACCAACATTAGCCGAGCCTGAGACTCGAACCCACACAGACCGAGGTGAGATGGCAGTGATCCGGAATGGTAAGCGCTTTAGACCACTCAGCCATACGGGGCCCCTTGCCAACTATGTACTATGATATAGCTGTCTATTATTTTGTATCAAAATAATATATTCAATAAAGGCCCCAGTATACTCTACCTTCTAAACAGCCCTAAAGCTTGGTAAAATATACATTTTCAAGCACAGACTCATCTCTATCATAAAATATTAAAATACCAGTAAGTCTTAAGCCTTGCACCCCAACGATGTCATAGGCACATGCTGCTGTCATGACATCACATGACAAAATGATGTTGGAATGCTGGAAAATGTAATATTAGCCAGAAAAAATATACACTTTTGGACAATATCTTATGTTGAGTGCATTCATTGCCCTCCATGATATTTTGTCAAGTGGTGGTGAAGGCTAATCATGACATAAGGTGAAAGAACTCATCTGGGCTATTACTGAGCTCCATATCAAAATAAAAAAATAATCATACACTATATTAAAAATACAGACTATTGCACTGCATTGCTCTTCAGAAGATCTTCCTTGCATAACAAAGAAAAAAAACATTTAAAAAAAATGGAAAAAAATATGACTTTACATTTTAACAGGTTAAGAAATATTAATAAGATATGTGTTTTACTTTATTTTCATTCATATGCTATCTTGGTGTAGATTAACAAAGTTTAGATCAAACTTTCAAGATAGATGAAAGTAACAACTTTCAGTGAGCATAAAAACTGAGGAAAACTTTCAATTCTTATTTCAGAGGAAACTTAAGATATATTTAAAATACGAACTTAAGACTGTTTACAAACATTTCTAAACATACCTGCCATACAATAATTACAATGAGGTGATTTCATTGAACCAATTCAAAACTAATTCTTCATTCTGATCTGCTTCTTCAGCTTACATTTTTGAAATTCATT
Organism: Megalonaias nervosa; assembly: GCA_016617855.1. Taxonomy (NCBI): domain Eukaryota; kingdom Metazoa; phylum Mollusca; class Bivalvia; order Unionida; family Unionidae; genus Megalonaias; species Megalonaias nervosa. The sequence goes on along the minus strand of JAECUM010001629.1, from coordinate 155,949 downwards.
AACTGATAAGTACAACTTTGGAAAAGGGATCTATCCAGTTTCCTCTTTAAAAATGAACTCAGCCCATATTTTTTCAAGTGAAAGAAAGAAAGAAGAATCTGTTAATACAAACATTTGTATGGCATAAATGACTACGCAAATTCCACCAGAAAATAGAGTCATTATACCTTTGAAGGGTAAATTAGCAAGTGTGTGATATTTTGCAAATGTGGGTGAAAGGAAACAACAAATTTTGCAATATTTCACTTAAAAAAATGTATACAAGCTATAAGCATTCAATGAGAACATTTTCCTTCACACATAATGAACCATCATTTGTTCCTACTTTTGAGAAGGCCACTGTTTATTCAGAAATGTATTTGCCTTTGCACATGAAAATAATTACAAGTTACTGGAGAGCTTACCAAACAGAATCAGTTACCATATCAATAAAAAAAAAATTCTTTTAGAAAGTACTGAATTACCTTTCAAAATATTTTATCATGGGAATAATAAAGTGCATGGACTGCTGTATAAATGCAAAATATTTAAAATGAATGAGATGTTGACCAAACAGTCCATCTATTTAGATTCACATGTTTACAATATCTGATGAAATAGGCATGTGGGTCTCTCAGGAGTCCTTTGTACAATTAGAACTGACAAATTATACATGTATATAGTCTGGATACAACTGACTTCAATCTCTGCCTGAACATTAACATGCAACGTGTTATCATAACATTGACAGTGTATGGAGTATATATCAATTTTATCATGACATAATTCAGTTTGTAAAATGGCTCATTGTTGAATATAGCTGACAATTTACCGTATTTACCTTATATACTGGGACACGATAAAATAATAATTTTTTTCCTGTCCCAGAACGTATGGTGAAACTTTTTTCACCAATGTAATATGTCCCAAGACTTAAGAAACAAAATAAATCTGCACTGAATTTGTGCCCCCCCCGCACACTGCAATAAAATAGATTAATAAAACACTTATTTGATAATAAAAAGAAAGAAACTAACCTTGTATTGTTATCATTTATTCCTTTTTTCATCATGAGCATTAAAGAATAAATACATCCACAAATTCCATATATGTAGCATAGACTTCCATACTGTAGTGTGTATTGTTTATGTCCAATAACACACGACATGTTGTTCATTGATATGAACATTGAGAAACAAATCGTGTTTGCTTGTGCTCAATGGTTTGAATGTTATCCGACTGAAAACTGGATCCAACAAAATTGCAAACGAGAGGGAAATAATCAACCGATATCTTGAAGACAACTGTCATCCACACACAACACGGTGTTAGGTGGAAAATAACCAAGATTTAATTATATCCAGGTCAACTATATGACATTATCTCACAAATAAAAATCATATTTGAAAACACATTCACTTGAGTTCAAGTGAGAATCTTTTCACAAGCACGAGTTACAAAAAGTATTTACCTCCAGACATAAATGCCTGTTTGTATCAATAATAACTACAGTTGCCAAGCACATAGAAGCCTGGATGGTGAATAAACACGACTGGCAGTAAGCAGTAAACTCATTCTTTGAACTTACCGACTGGACATCAAAGACAAAGGTTAGTTTTATTACAAAGCAAGCTGACCTAAGAAGCTAACGTTGGTTAATTAATTGCAAAGCAAGCTGACTTTGGATTCTTTTAAGTGTGCCAATTTTTTAAAAAAAAAAATTCTGAATATACAAAGATGGCAGAGATATGGAAGCTAACTTTCGTTCCTTTTCACTGGTATTCACATGAATTTTGAAAATAAATTGAAACAATGGAACAAATATTAAAGCAACACAATATAGTGGTTTGTGCATGGACATCGATGACCCAGGGTCACCCAAAAAATTCGGAGAAAAAACAATCATTGGACGAATTTGTGAAGGCTAGAAGGGAAGCAGATGATTTTGCAAATGAGAGGGAAAATCAACCGATATCTTGAAGACAACTACCTTTCATGCACGACATGGTGTTAGGTACAAAATAACCAAGATTTAATTATATCCAGGTCAACTATATGACAGTATCTCGCAAATACAAATCATTATTTGAAAATACATTCACTTGAGTGCAAGTGACAATCTTTTCGCTAGCACAAGTTACAAAAGTATCATTAAAAGTTATTGCTGTGTATGCCATTTACCCACAAACATAAATGCTGTTTGTATTAATTATAACTACAGATGCCAAGCACATAGAAGCCTGGGTGGTGAAATAAACATGACTGGCAGTGAGCAGTAAACTCATTCTTTGAACTTACCAACAGGACATCAAAGACAAAGGTTATTTTTATTACAATGCAAGTCAACCTTGGAAGCCGACTTTGAATACTTTGAAGCTGGTTTTTCTATTGTTTTAAAGAATATCAATACAAAGGTTATTTTATTGCAAAGCAAGCAAACCTTGGAAGCTGACTTTGGATTATGTTAAGTGTGCCAAATTTTTTAATTTTTATTTTTTTTAATATACAAAGAGGGCCGAGATATTGAAACTAACTTTGGTTCATTTTCGCTGGTATTCTCGAGAATTTTGAAAATAAATTGAAACAATGGAACAGTTTTTAAAGTGACACAATATTGTGCTTTGATGACTCAGCATCACCCAGAAGATTTGGAGAAAATAAAATCTTTAAATGAATTTGTGAAGGCCAGAAGAGAAGCAGATGATTTCGTTGACAATATGATCATCAACATGGATGAAATTCTAGTGTACTTTGATCTCATTCATTGACGGAATGAGGCTAAGATGGGGGTCAAAGGTGTGAGAGTTAGTATGACTGGTGCAGATTTGAAAAAATCTGACTTTAGTCCTTTCAATTTCCGCTTCAGGCGATGTGTTGCCTCTAACGACAATTTTTCACAGTATGAGAAAGCTAAAAAAATATTAATGTACCAAAAGAATGGATCGTACGTGTGCAGAAGGGTTGTGTTGATGGGATGATGCTGCAGTAGATTAAAACGTTTTAGCTCAAGTACACAATTTGATACTTTTTTAAATAAAATTTCAGTTGGAATGCATTTTCCAACATGTAATTTTTGAATGATTTGATAGGTGTCCCACAACTTACGACTGGAAAAAACAATGTGTCCCAAAACATACAGTGCACAAAAAATTACTTTCAAAATTAATTTATGGTGTCCCAACAAATGCGGTGTCCCAACATATACGGTAAATACGCTAGGTAAAACAACATGATCATTTGATATTGCTGCATAATGTTGTCACAAAAGTAATAAGTACCTTACAATAACTCATTAAAATAAAAAAGGCAACTAAAACTCAGTGAAGGTGGAAATATTACATCGATAGATCCTCAGAAATGTTTTTGAGATAATTAGTTCATAAGCTGACTTGTTTAAATAATCAAATGAATGGGTGCAGAATTAGATAAACACTATTCCACCTGTTCAAGTGCTTGTTGTTTCATGGACTTTATAATCAGTCTCTCATTTGACTAAATGAATACTATACAATTATTGAATTGGGACAAACAACATCACAAATGCATTTACTCTATGCTTCTTCAGGCACAAAATATTTTGAAAGAAACGGATGACATTTTTATATTTTAAAATAACAATTACATCATTTACGTAACATCATAAATGATATGCATCATCATAACAATTTTATATATATGACAGGATCGAAAAGATACACGAGTCTCTAATGAAACCTGAATCAGTAAAATAATAATATAAAATAGAGGCAAACAGTCATACATATAATTATATTGTTATAAAGGATATACAATATATCAATTTTTAAAAAAATAATATTTTATACAATTTTATATAGTATATTGGTATTAAAGCCATTAGGATACAAAGTATCTAAATTATGAATCCATTAAGTTTCTTTTATGAGTCTGTTCAGGTCTCCATGCACAACATCTATTGGCATGAAAGAAAAATCGAGTAGAGAGTGAGTATTGGTATTAAAATGTGTTGAAATATTAGAGGAAAACTGAGGATCTCTATCATTTTTTATACGAAAGCAATGATTATTCATTGTAATTAGAAACTTGTTGAAGTTTTTGTCCAACATATTGCATGTTACATTTTTACAGGTTATCAAATAAATCACATTAGTTGATACATGGTTAGTGTTATAGTTATTATTATTATTATTTTATACAATTACAGGAAATTCTGCCCATGCTTCCATCCAGTTATTCACTGGACAACTTAATTATCTGTTCAAAACTCCATTTACTCATCTGGGTGTTTTTCCGTCTGTTTTCCCTGTCAATCTGAACCATCTGTTTGTCCACGTATAGACCCATCTGTTTATAAGTTCAAACATCTGTGTGCACATCCTTCCATCCTTTTATTCATCCATGTTTGTCTGTCCATCAGTTCCTTAAGTCATCCATTCGCCTACTGCCCATCTATCTATTTGCTCTTATCTGTCTTTTCATCACTTCATCCATCTCCACATTTGTCAAATTTGTATCCATCTATTGTTGTGTTTGTCTGCTAATATAAACAACTGTTTGTTTGTCTTGTCAAATACTTGACTGTTTATGTCATGTTCAAAAACTCTTTGTTGAAAAAGAAAATATATTAAATATGAAATATGCCATGAACGTTTGCCTTCATTTCATAGTTATACCTTCCATATTGTACTTTAAATTTGGATTACAAAACTACTGTTCAGATTAAAAGAGGAAACCAGTGAAAAAGAGAGTTGCTATCATGTGCATACCTGCTAACCTATATATATATATATATATATATATATATATATATATATATATATATATACACACACACACACACACACACATACTGTACATTTACATATATACTGTACATGTACACACTGCACATATACATATACACACTGTACATATACATATATACACTGTATATATACATATGTATACATGTATACCAAAATTGCACATTTGGAAATAACTCTATATGTCATTCGTAAAATAATACATCAAGCATACTTGCTTAATGCTGCCCAGAAAACAACTAGTCATGTATACGATTTAAGAAATGCAGCAAAGGTTTGAAGAAGCAAAATCATATTGGTGCATTAACATTATTTTCATGAAACAGCAAATTTGCTAATATGTTTAGGTGTGTGAGGGTGTTGTATAGTGTGTAGAGAGTGCATATGTGTGCATGAGCATGTGTGTGTGTGTGCGTGTGTGTGTTTTAAGGGAATGTTTTATCGCTCTGATGAAAATAAATGATACTGCATTGACACATAATGGGATCAGGTTTCCGTCCTATAATTTACTTCCATGTAATATATACCCATTCTATAGACTCGACCTTACCCTACCCTTTTTAGGACCATCTTGGCTGTTGCTACAAGACCAAATATGCCTTGGATGTAATCTGCAGAAACATTTTGTCTGCCATAAATGTCTTTGCAAAAATAGAAACTGCAATCTATTCAGGCATCACTGATACTTTTATGATTGGACTGACTGTATGATTGACAGAAGCTGTGAATGAAAAAATAAAGTTTGATGCATTCACACCTTCTCAGTCAATCATTGTTTTGGTAAATTACACTGGGTTTGAATGGCAGTTATCAACCCATATTCGAGGTGTGATCCATATGACTGACCAAGAAGTTGTGAATGCCCCACCCGTAAACCACATTAAGGGGCAGCAACTCCCAAAGCAACAAGGCAGTTAATACAAAAATATGCTTCAGAAACTGTTTATTGCCCTCTCTACCACACACATACACTCATTAATATGCAACTATAAATATATTTTAGTATTCACCCATATTTGCCAGTAACACATACAACTCACAGGGTCAGTTATAATGAAGATGAATGAAATTATTGACTTTACCAGTTTATCTATGTCGGTGAACAAACATTACTGTTATTTTTTCTATTAAAGTAACTTCAATACAAAAGGTGTCCTGTACCAGTAAAAGGAAAGACAACTGAAGTTCATATAAAAGTGGACCTATATAATCTACAGAGTATTTTGTATTCTTGGCAACTGTGGTACAAAATATTTACTCTGGGATCTTTATCATTGATAGCCAGAGTATTCTGGCTAAATGACAATGCAGCCCAAAATGTTGATCCCTTTGGTGGCTCACTGAACACTCTATTTAATTGTTCCTCAAATAAATCTATTAAAATTTGAGTACATTCATTTTATCTCAATATTAAGATCATTCGGTATATTATAGCATAGATCTGTGAAATATACATGGATCTGAAATGAGATTCCTCATCAGAAACCTAATATGTGTTAATGAGACACGTGCAAGAAGAACAGGAAGTGGTTAAAAATTACCCAGTTTACATTGCTGGATGATAAGGGATGATGTCATGAAACCAAGAACATTTCAAATGACAAAAAAGGAATAAGAAACTCTTGTCTTGGATGTAACTGGGACACACAAATGCCAAAGAAGCAATTTAAGAGCTCTAAACCTCTAAAACTGCAAAAATAAAATGTGAAAAATTTACGTCAAATTAATTCATTTGGATAGCCATCTAATGTATTTCACAATGATTATGAAAAAGAAAAAATGGCATCCTGCTGGATCTGCAATGCATAAATGGCTACAGTTTCCATATCCTGACCTATATGTTAAATATATGAAGTAAGACTTCTTCTTCGCATTCACTTTAATTACACAATCACAACATCAGTCAGATATTTTTCAATGACAATGTAATTGTTCCAAAAAATCGGATGTTTTGCATTACATCATTTGCTCATCAAAAAAATTATTCTTTTTTACACAACTATCTCCTTTCATACAAAATTAAATAGTTTATTATCTGGTAGTTTATAATCACGTAATATGGAAAGTTACGACTCTGAAATTTTTTAAAAAGTGAGTCTCAGAGGTAACACAAATTTTATGACATAAAATTCTGTACCATATACAAGGAAAAGTTGATGCATGTCATTAGATGTTTTCAAGTGTACGTGATGTTATCATCATTTTGCATTTGAGAACATAATAAAGATTAACAGCAATGCCCAAAGCAAAACTGTTCTATGTAGTACCCATTTAGTAGATACATTTGGAAAAACATCCATAAAATATGACATAGGGCTGATTATAGCCAAAAGTGAACCTATAAAGTTTATAAAAAAAAATATATAACTAGAATTCATTTGGAACACCACTGGAATTCATTTGGAATTCTCTATACTTTTGGACTTGAAATAAGATTAGGGATTACTTAGAATTTAAGTCACAATATGGTTAAGTTCCTCTTCAGTTTTCATTTTATAACTTAGAAAATCAAATAATTTGTTGAATTTTACTAAACTTGTTTATTCTGCTTTTTTGGTTACTTATTTTAAGATCATAGAGTCGATAACAAACTTGTACTAACAGATGGATTTTGGACAACAGGTACAAAAGACAATAGACAACAGGCCATCCAACTAAACAGATATCATAAGAAGTCTTTTAGCAAAAACCCCATCATGATAATGATCATCCATACAGGAGTAGAGATAACAGGATCTTTAAGATGGTCACATTGGTGGCCATACTGGATATCTGAGAAGCACCATTTTCATCTAGGACAAACTAGACCTTGACATGAATAAGTGTGTCAAGTTTCATGACAATCTTTCCAGTAGATTAGGTAGCGGCATGATAACAGACCTGTACAAATGGACAAATGAACTACAGATGTCAGACACAGGACAAGAGGCCATCCCATCAGCTCTTCTGGTCTATGATCAGTGTAGCTAACGATCACATCGAGAAAGGAATTTCCATAATAATAAAAAATATGCCACAAATCAACAAACTCTGTTTGAAAAACAAGTCCACTGGTGTGGTCACCCTGCTTTACATGTCTAATGCAAATCTTAAATCACTAAAGAAAACAACAAAAGTCATAGGTATCAAAATGAATATAATTTAATAGTCCATATGAGTTTGATCATAAACAGCTGGCAACAGACTGATTCTTAGTTCATATAAATTAAAATATGTACTCAGTAAAAGTATCATGACAAAATTCTATCATATAAAAGTATATGAACTTATTGTTGCAAAATATATGCATATAATTATCAAGTACAATACTAATTTTGGTGGAAAACAGAGCAGACAACTATTAAAAATAAAACTATTATCTCAACCAAATATCTTCTGTAACATCTCTGTCAGAATATGCCTGTTCTCATTTCTCTGTCAAGTGTTTTCATTGAGGCCTAAACCAAAAATATGAGTGTTTCCGGTCAGTGGGGGATTCGTTTTTCACTGCCTACCCTAGCCGCCCCCCCCCCCCGTAAAATAATTTTGAAATTGATGTGTGCATCTAACTGAGCCAACTTAGCCCAGTACAGGAAGTTCTTAGTACATTATATATTCTAATCATAATATATATATATATATATATATATATATATATATATATAAATAGAACCTACCTACCCATCCTAATTTTATAACCAGTGCAATAGGAAACACACATTTGGTGGGAGGGAGGCTGTTTAATTGAGTCTTAGTCATCTGGAGTCCTACACAAGAAATCAAGAGCAAGTATAAAGGGTCCTGCTACTGAGAAACAGTGTTGGGTTGCTCAGAATCTAATCCTTTGAAATACTATAATTTCTTCAATACTGATATTCCGAGAAAAGCTTGGACCAAAGAAGCAGGATTTATTCTTCACTGACAAACCTGTTTGCTTTATTCCATTCATCAAAGTATGGAACAAATTAAAAATAAAAATTTCTATAATCCTGAGACACGTCATCTTGCTCCAAGCTGTTGTTCATTTGTTGCAGCTCTAATGATGTTAATAAGTGCAGTCTTCGCATCAGAGTCTGAGAACAAGTCTAATGAGTGAATAGCTCTCTGCCCATATTCCCGACACAACTCTGTACATTCCTGTATTGCTGAACCTGATTTGGCCATTTTTAGCACCTGCAAGTAAAGACATAATGAAATGATAGGTTCTGACTTACATAACTTGAAACAAATGACCATTTCATAAAATGGACATGTCTAGTAATTAAATAAAAATGATCTCCCAAGCATTATAAAATGCTGATTTTATCTTTTTCACTGTATCCCGATACAAATTCATTTTAAGGCATAATTAATATGCATAGCCTCTTTCTCATGATAGAAGTCATCCAAGACCTTAAATCTATTTACCAAATTTATACAAAATGGAAACATATTCTCTAGATCTACAGCAGTAACAAGCTCAACCAATCAGATCCAAGGTATCAAACACATTAATATGCACAGATTACACTCCATTGCACAATCTGTCTATGATAAATAATAATATCAGTTTACCTACCAAGGAGGAGCAAAAGTCTAATTGGAATTCAATATTTAGATTTATAATAAGCTTAGCCAATCAGATACAATATTAACTCATTAAATAAAAACATGCTTAGATCTTGCCCAGAATCAAAGTCATCCAACATCTTGATACTGTAAGACTTATTTAAAAAGTGTGAACAAACTGAATCAGAGTAACAAGGTAATAAACCACAACATTACCACATTAATATGCATAGATTCCAAACAAAATCAGTGATGCAAGAGATTGATCATATAAACCTATATTCAAAGCTGGATCAAAGATCAAAATTATGAATTCCAGAGTAGTAACACACTCAGCCAATCAGATGCAAGATCATCTAAATAATAATCACTGATTTTGCTCATTATCAAACTGATCCAAGATCTTTATCATACAAGTCCATATTCCATGTCCATGCCAAATGAAATCATAATCACTGATTCAAGAGTTGTAAAACGTTCAGTAAATCTGATACATTATCACCTCATTAAGATCTTGAAGATATAAACATATATTCCAAATTTGATAAAATTCAGCTCAGCAATATGGCCTCCAAAATGGTAACAAGCTCAGTCAATGAAACATAACAATGCATCATTTGGGTTATTATTGAACCTGCATTTATCCAAGATCATTATCATATAAAGCCATACTTCAAGTCTGATCAAAATGGAGCAGAAATATGGCTTTCAAAGTGGTAACAAACTAGCCAACCAGATGCAAGATAACTTCATTAATAACCAGGCATCAATCTAGCAAATAAGATGCAAGATAACCTCATTAATAACCAGGCATCATTCTAGCCAATCAGATGTAAGATAACCTCATTAACAACCAGGCATCATACTCATTATCAAACTTGTCCAGGATCTTGATGATAACAAGGTCAGCCAATCTGATGTAAGATCAATATGCAATGCTCTTACTCATTGTCAAAACCACTGAAGGCCCTGAGTGGTAACAAGCAGCTACTGACAGAAAGATGATACACACTGGGCCATACCATAAGCTCACTTGACCATATAGTCTGGTTAGTTAAAACTGTGAATTTATTAAAATTATATCCAATTTGTTCTTTTTTCAGTTTTAAATATATTTATAGAGGACTCAATTTAGTACATATTATTTATGTCTCAACTAACCATGATGTTTCGTATTTTACTTCTATAGATAATATTCAGAGATAATGGAGAAGGATAAAACAACAAGAAGCCTAAGTGGGAGTGACACTGCATACATTTCTGACATCTGCCTAACAGTTAAATGCAAGAGTTGGCTATAAAACTGGGGTCAGTAGGATGCTTTCTGGAGGAATGTTTGTGATTGTGTGTACAGTAAACTTCGATTATCCAGCACCCAATTAACCATCAGTCTGTTAACAGACAGGGCATTGTACATCAAAATATTAAAAACAAGTACATGCGCATATGTAGATATTATGATTTTTTGATGCCCCAGTCTACTGTATAATACTTTTAATGTACATATTCTCATATCCATCTATTCTCATATCCGTCATGGTCTCGGTCCCGCACCCTGACGGATAATCGAAGTTTTACTGTATTTATGAAAACAATTGTTTCAGGGTATTCTTTTTTTTTTTGTATCATCATCCACATTCTATGGCACATCAGCATCATTTGTCCATTAATGAAAAACCTTTATGCAATGATAACATTCGGACAAATGTGGTCACATTAATGAAAAACCTTTATGCAATGATAACATTCGGACAAATGTGGTCCCATTATTGAAAAACCTTTATGCAATGATAACTTTCAGACAAATGTGGTCACATTCATGAAAAACCTTTATGCAATGATAACATTCGGACAAATGGGGTCACATTAATGAAAAACCTTTATGCAATGATAACATTCGGACAAATGGGGTCACATTAATGAAAAACCTTTATGCAATAACATTCGGACAAATGTGGTCACATTAATGAAAAACCTTTATGCAATGATAACATTCAGACAAATGTGGTCACATTCATTCACTGGTTTTAGTGAAGTCATTCAAAGGTATTTCTATTTATAATAAAGGTTGCCATGTTTTATAGTAGATAGGCTTCTGAAAAAAAAAACAACTGAAAGTGCTTTTCACATGGATGCTTTGTCAAACTGATCAAATTCCACTGTGCAGTTTTTGAGAAGCTTGCTGAAGGATTTTGTTTCTAGTAATAGCAGCTAAATTTAATGGTGGATAAGCCTCATTGGTAGCAAAAGTCCATCCAGTAGACTAAGTGTACTAATGGGGAGGGGGTCAGACAGACAAGTTGCCCTGGGTGCCAGAGGTCTTGGGGCACCAAAACCCATTTGGGCCATCATCATTGCCCTGGGCACCATTTACCGTTCATATTCCACTGAGTCCTTTGAAAGGCATGATGCTCTATTAGCCGAAAACAAATTCCAGCAATCCAAGATAAAGTCATTTCTTCATTTTATCTACTGAATTTAACAATCTCTGATATTTTGGAGCTATAAAAACATTTTCGAGATAGCCACTGCAATATCGTGAGCTTTACTTTAGTACAAGGCTAGTTTCAACTTGATGTCAACTTAGGATTAAAATAACAGAAACTGGAGAGCTATTTAAGTTTCAACAATTTGATAACACTTGCAACAAAACAGATTAACTGTGCACTGTGTAAGAATGATTTAAGAATAAAATTACTAAATCCTTTTGTTTTGAAATGGGTCCAAATAAAGTGAGAGTATTTATATGTTCTCTTACTATTAAATTCCACATAAAACTCATCTATTTTAACCTAAATGAAAATGACAGAAGTGGTTCAATGCTGAAAATTAATAACACACATATAAAAATAATAACTGAAAATACAATTAATGTATTTCTAAAGAAAGAGTGCAAATAGACACAAATTGAATTGTAGAACACCTGGAAATATGCCACTCAGATGTGTTTCCCAATGTATATAGCACTTTGTTATGTTCAAGAATGCACAAATACTTGAACTATAAATTTTCGAAATATATATTTCTTCTAATAGCAAACAAAGACTTAAAAGGGAATATACACATAAAGAATGCTCCCTGTAAGAATATTATAATGGATGCTCCCCATTATACACTTTGTCTATTCACGAAGTGCCAGTACTGACACTTTAAAACAAATCACAAGTGAAATTTCATTATGCAGTAATATATAATAGAATATTGTTTGTCACTTGAGACAATAAAGAAGCATACAACCAGTTAAATACATGCAGTGTTGTAGAAGAACAAGCTGAACTGTCTCTATATGCTATTATAGTAATGTTATTAAGGAAGCATCAGTTGCAAACACTAAGGAACTATATTATGTCCATCAGTAACTTTTCGCACATTTTTCTACATCTTTCTAGAAAATACTGTGTTATGAAACACTTTATTCAACTGCATCATACTGGAATCTCCACAGTAATCATACCGTGATCATATCTGGTCATATTGGGTATTCAACCTCATGTATACACTGTTGGTCAGAATGCTTCTGCCATAACAAGGCTCACCGCTGGTGTTTATAAACTTGACACCAATAGGTCTCATGCAGAGACTGATGGGAAAAACTTGATTGTAACACCAGAGTGGTTCAAATGATACCTAACACATTTGACAAGCTCAAAAGTTTGATGGTGGGCATATTGTGATTCACACCTACACATACAGCTTGTCAGTGTAATGCAGATGTTCACATGGGAACTTAACCATGTATCTCAAAATGAATATTACACTAAATAGTGTGAAGGGGCTTAAAAAGGGGTGAAAACACAATGATCCAAATAACCAGTTTGGACCAACAATGACAATGGGAGACAAACATACAAGTCCTATATATCTTTATGTATGTACTACTACTGTATCAACATTTATCTCATACTTTTGACCACTAATACAGACATATGAAACACTGAAAGTTAGTATTTAATGCCAAGACTTGCGAGAATTATTTTAACATTAGCTACACATTATTTATCTTTAATGATGAGCAGAATTTATCACAGCCACTATCGATATATGGACGAAATATTGGGACCATTTCCATTTTTGGACAAACAAGACATCATAAGAAGTCTTTCAGTAAAAATCCCATGCATTTATGACCATCTATTCAGAAGGTGTAATGATAGCGAGATTTTTAAGATGGCCATCATATGACAATACTGCATGATATAAGATCAGCACCATTTTCATTAAGACCAACAGACATCAACAGGAAGTCTTTTAATCATAAAAATCATGCCAATATGACCATACAGTCAGAAGGAGTAGTGACAACAAGATTTTCAAATTGACCACCATGGTGGCTGTGTTGGCTGTCAGATTGGCATCAATTCATTTTGGAACCAGTTTTAGATTTGCCTAATTGCAACTGAAATATCTAGCAAAACTACTGGGGAAGCTTGTGTAAAGCGGGGGCTAATTAGGGAACTTTAACAATATATATACCTCTCTTTCAACAATCTGACTGAGATACAGTCCATAACACTGACAGCAGCATAGGAAAGGGCATGAGTTAGGCAGGGAGACTCAAATTTTGGTTACCGTTTAGGGGAAAGGGTGGGATGGTGTTCTACAACTTTAACTGATACATGAGAATCATAATCTCCATTATCTCATGTAAATATTTATATAATGGGTTTTAATATTCATGGATATTAGAAGGATATTAGAATTGAAGAAGTCAGTCAAGAGAAGAGACTTTTAGTATAAAGTTGACATGCTGTACAATTTTCGTGACTGACTTAAGTTGCAGTTAATCCCTATTATGTATTCATCACATGCAAACACTAACAAACTCAAGCATCATCACTGAAATTACACTCATACACTACTGGATTCAAACCAATCAATACATTTGCACTGGTGAATTCCTCAAGACAGTAATCTTAAAATGTTACCATGCAATTTATAATTGAAGTACACGTACTGAGTCAATCCTGTATCCTTTTGTACAAATTAAAATCAGTGTGCACATGGAAGTTGTATGGTCCTAGAATATTAAATCTGGATTGAAAGAAGAAAAAATAAACTACAAAGAAAGATAAGGAGACAAAAAATGTATTTTGTTATAATTTGCAAATTATTTTCAAATGTACCACTGCATCTATTTGAAGGACAATCCACAGATTAGCCAGAATGAAAGGCTTAGGAGTTGTTAGAGTGTGATTTTTCAAAAATTAGGCTGACCTTGTACACAGATGTTACCATGATGTCTGCCCTGTTAATATTGTGTAATCAGCTGAAACAAACTCATAACTAGTTGGTGTCTTCATGCCAAAGGACTCTTAAGATCTCAACATTTGTGTAAATAAATCCCGCTTAGCCAATGAGTAAACATTTAATTAGGTTTGCATGGAAGTGCTCACAGGCATTGTCATGACTTATTTGACTCTTCTCTAAACAGAAGTGAGCATCACATTTATAATTACATTGAAGCAGATTTTAAAACAGTATTAAAACAAGAATTTCACTTTAAAAGACTTTTTAAATTTGTCTTTTATCTTATGGTGATGCCACCAGTAGGTATTGCATAGTATGACCATTTTATTAATATTCTGTCATGTAGTGTTACTTATTGAGAAAATATTTTTAGTTCAAGAAAATCTTAGAAAAATATGACTTCTTAAAATTTGCTAATTTCATGTCAACTTCAAATTTCCAAGCATAAATCACTATTTGCAAAGATAAAACAAATACTATATTGAGTTTTATTTACTAGTTTTCTTAATTTTCAAATGTTAGCCAATTAGAAGCTTACTTTTTTGCATTTTCCTAACAGACAAAAAAAATGAGATACACCATTGCCTCCACATCCCAAGTGGGTTTTTGAGTTTTCATGGTGTGCTACAACAAGGGAATGGTGTATACTTAAAGATGAATACAAGAACAATAGATTTTCTGCATTAAAATAGATTGTCTCTTCATCTTCTGCATTATACCAGTAAAACATAATTTTAAAGCAATTACCTGTTTTGGTTCTATTCCTTCACTATTAAATAATCTATCATCTATATCCTTCTGATGTGACTCAACATGCCGTATGATTGGTGCTGAGGTGATGCTGATGTTTGTAAGGCCTTGGTTGGGGTCCAGGAATGGCCCTATGTCATCTGCCATCTGAAAAATAATAATGAAACAAAATATGGTTATTAATGAAGATTCATTTTCATTCAGGAGGTACTCATTTCCCTGGTTTTGTGGTTGTTACAAAATACAAATTTAAATTTAAATACTCAATATAAAATGTCTGCAACACAGATGCCATTTCAGTAAGATGGGTATACTAGAATTTAGACACTGATGAAAATGTACTCTTTGAGAGATGAACGTCATGAAAAATGAAAATGTCATCAGTAGGTACAATGAATATATTAGGAAGAATAAAAATCCATCATCTTGTACTCTATAACCTCACTAGCAAGGCAATCAATATAATGTAATTAGCCAAAATGTAAAAGATGTATCTTTGGTCAAAATCTCAATTTTATGTCTGTGAAAAAGATCATCATATACAGTGGTCTCCCTATTGAATGCCCACCACCCCCTGACCAGTGGCCACCAGCTTTTTTATGGCCAGAATCCCTTGGCACCAAGAAGTTTGTGTTCAAAAGTACCCCTCAAGAATGACCACCACTCTAATGTGACTGGCAGCCAGCATATCAGTACAAAAATGTAAAATGTTCCCCTCACAAGCGGTCACAATTTTATTTTAAATGTGTCCAGAATCTATAATTAATTCATACTGTAAGGTAATTAATCTGATTATTAAGACCTGCCTCGTGATGTCAGGTATCCGCTACTGAAAGAAATGTTGGCTGAAGTACATGTAACACTAAGATTAATATTATACCATTATCTATAAAAGTCGACATTTACAGGAAATGGGCTCAACAATGTTGTGATAGAGTTCTTCTCTTTGATGATTACAACTGGACATAATTGTCAAGATTTAAAACATGGTCAGCATAGGCTAAATATTGATTTTGTGAATTAATACACAAAGAGAAATTAACTTTGAACAAAACAGGGTATGAGTCAAAGACTGAAAATCATGTGATGTATCACTACTCCCTTTTATGTAGAAGGCATTTTGTCCACTCTACAACAGTTTCATCTGCATAATTAAATCGCAGTACTGTACAATTAGCAACATAAGAATAAATCATTACAAAACTTTCAAATGTGATCATGTGAATGGAGACTTACTACTTTTGAAGAAAGTCAAAGTTATTCAACTCTACAACATGATGGGGTGGGACTTGCTGAACAATTTTATGTTGAAATGACACGAATAAACGACGTTGTAACAGATAAGGAGAATATTCAGCAGCAGGGTAAAAATGGAGCAAATGGAAAGAGAATTATGTATATACAGTAGAACCTGTCTTGAAAGACCAACTCTTTTGCCAAAAAATTATGGTCTCTCAAGACAGGTGGTCTCCCATAACAGGTCACAATCCTATATAATCAATAAATTCGTGCATTCAGAATGTGGTCTCTCAAGACATGTGGTCTCACATAGCAGTGGTCTTTCAAGACAGGTTTTAGTATACCAAGATTTAAATTATGTTTTTGAATGGTTTTGCAGTGTACATGGCAACAATACCCCACTCGCATTTCACACTTACATCAAGAATAAGAACTATTAATGTATGTCCAGTTGAAATAAGTATATTTTAAGACAAGAAAAAGCTTTTAATAATTAATGTTACTGTTAAATGAATATATTAAGTGCTTTGACGTATGCAGTTTTCTTACTAAGTAAATTACAAATACTTCTCCCAAAATATTTAGCCCCCCTCTGGAAAGGCCACCTGTTTTATAAGGCCACCTTCCCTGTGCAGAAGGGGTTGCCGTATAAGAGGGGGACCACTGCAGTACAATTTGAACTTTCTGATCTAACTATCCTGAGATAAGACTTTGATACAAATACACTATCCCCTTATTACAATGCTATCCATGGCAGCAATGAAGACCAAATTATAATGAAGTATGTGTGTGTGTCTGTGTGTGTATCTGTCTGTGTGTGTGTGTGTGCATGTGTGTGTACACCTCTCCCTCGTTAAAATGCGGTAGTCTGAGTCCATTTCTGCTTGCCACATTATGTACCAAACTGCATTTTATCAAGACGCATAATAAATATGAAATAGTCATATACTGAGATAAACAGCGCTGTGGTATAGCAGGCTCTTTCAAAAATATGATAATTAATGGTATCTTTGAAAAGGAAATGAAGTCTTTAAAGCTTCACCTTTTCTTTTAATCCTTCTTGTTATTTTGGTGTGATTTTGGTTATGGTGTCCATAGTAGTAGTGTTATATCTAGAATCGTGTAATAAATGGGAAGCTGTATGCATATATATTAAGAGTTTAACAGCATCTCAGCACAATAAAAGTTATTTGGTGCCAACAAAAGTTCAAAAAATGTAATAATGAAGAACTCTACAAAAAATTTTTTAGGAAGACAAACCCTTCAAAATGAATAAAAGTATTGAGTCAGTGCTACAAGATAAAAACTAAAGATGTAAAAATGATGTAAAATGTACATAATAAAGGTTAAAAATGATGTAAAATTTACATCAAATAAAGGTTAAAAAAGATGTAAAATGTACATCAAATAAAGGTTAAAAATGATGTAAAATGTACATCAAATAAAGGTCAAAAATATAAAATCCCTAAAATACTGGGTCAAAATCTGTTACATGAACTGCTTTCCCTAAAAAAAATCAAAGATTTCTTGGGTGCTACATATCATAAAGTACCTTAATTGAGTTCACAGTTGAAAAAATATGACTAGTAAGGTAGAAGTGGATGCACTCAAAAAGAATGTGTTCCTGGTTACTAACAGGGTATGCGTTCTGGTTGAAGTTCACATTTAAAAGCGCATCAGCACAATAATCCCTTCCACATAAATGTAAACTTGAAGCATAAAAAGATAAAAGATAAAAAGGTAAACATCTTCAAAATGACAAATACACAATGATAATTTATTAATTTTAGTTTATGCACAACTTGATTATCTTTAGTTATCTGAGATACATATTGCCTGTTTTGCAATGGGCTTTGTTTGATAATGACCATTAAGGGAGGTATTGGTGGTGTGGTAGACTGATGTAATGTCAAATTATAAGGCTTAGTCATTGGCTAACGCTTGTATAGGGGTGTTGTACATGTACCTTGAAATTGAGAGGCAGAATTATGCAAGAGGTTATTATTAGCCTCTTTACTTGCTGCCTTCATGGGGCTTGTTGGGGTGGGCATGATCAGTTGTTGTTGTTGTTGTTGTGGGGCTTAATGCCATTTTTCAGCACACTATAGGATATATACATGGCGGCCAGTATTAATGGTGGAGGAAGAAACCGGGAAATCTGCGGAAAGAACCACCGACCCACGAGAAGCTACTGGCAAGCTTTCTCACATATCCACATACGCCGAATCTTAGACTCGAACCCACGCAGACAGAGGTGAGATGTCAGTGATCCATAACAGAGAGCGCTTTAGACCACTTGGCCACTCGGGGCCCCCCATGATCAGAACTCTTCCTATGGGTCGACACTGGCAGCTGAATTCAAAGAACCAACCAAAGTAGATAATCTTACATAACATTGCATGATCATGTAAGGTACCAGGTGATCAGTCACTTCTCTGGCTTTTCAAAGGTACAGAAATGGATTTCGAGTCTTGGCATCAAACTGTTCTTTTGCATTTGTGCTGGCTGCCACCACCCCAGTCACCACCCATTGATGCCTACATAGTGGTTTGTTCCCTTAGATTGTTCATGCTTTTGGTTTCAGTACTTTCTCATGGGGCTGCCATTTGCTAGGGTGTGGCATTTCCCCCCAATCGGATACTCATATGCTATACCAATAATGTAAAGGTCATGCCCATTTAATAGATTTCTTTTAGTTTAAATAGGAAACAATAAGAATACTTTCTTCATGCTGGGATCAGCCAAGCTCTATTCCACTAATCTGGGATTGACCTAGACTACACTCTTATGTGGGGATCAGCCTAGCATAGATTTAGTTAAGATGGCATCAGCCCAGAATACACTAGTATGCTGGGATCAGCCTAGCACTTAGTCTATTTAAGCTGGGATCAGCCAAGAATACACTTGGATGCTGGGATCAGCCAAGCACAGTCCGTGGAAGCTGGGATCAGCCAAGAATAGACTTTAATGCTGGGATCAGCCTGGCACCAATTATACTTGAGCTGGGATCAGCCCAGAGTACACTATAATGCTGGGATCAGCCTAGCACAGATTTACTTGAAGATGGGAGTATCCCACCAGAACACACTATTATACTGGGATTTGCTTAGAGTATAGTGTACCTTAAGCTGGGATCAGCCCAGAATACACTGATTTTACTTGAGCTGGGATCAGCCTAGAATATATTGTAATGATGGGATCATCCTAGCACTGATTGGGAATCACAGTCTTGTATATTCAGATTCAAACCCATGAGTACCTACTCCCCAGAGACAGCCAAATATTTTTATATATTTTAAGTAAGTACTGATGTTGTTTTAATTATGAATTTGATGTTGTAGAATATTGGTAATAATGAATAGTGGCTTGTTTGACAGAAAGTGGGAGATAGAATGAATGCATATACTCATGTATCCTGTATTTTCTTACAATGCATGTAATACATCTTTTCTCATACAATTTGGTATTTATTGTTGTGCATAAATTAAGAAATTATAAAGGTACAAAATACAATCCGAAAATGCATGGTAAACTTTGGTTATATAAAAACCACATTCCATAAAATAATCCAAGATTTTCTCATATGGTACATCATCATAAAGTTTCCTAAGTGGCCTGCATTCTAGGAATGTCACATTCACAAACAATTTCCAAAAATGTTTGAAAGTCTTAAAAGAAATGAAATGATTCCATTTATACATCCTCTTGCATTATCTGATCATAATAAAGTTAGCAAGAATGTCAGCATTTATCAGATCCTTTATTAGTGATGTTAAAGAATGATTATATATGTTGATATGGCAACTATCTTACTTAAAAAAGGTTTATAAGTTTGACAAGCAACAATAGAGAACCATCTCAATCATTCCAGTTTATTTGCTAGCTTACACCTGTTACCAAGGCAACAGCAGATTAAACAGCTTATCAAATGCTAAGACTGTATTTTTCTATTATCCCAAGCTATGTCTACTCTAGAAGTATATATATACTTGCTTATAAGCTCGTTTGTGTATAAGCCGACCCCTCAAACTGAATAGGTATAAAATACTAAAAAGTACTTGTCCCACGTATTAGCCAACCCAAAAGTCAGAGACAGCACAAGATACACAAGTTTAGTTCTAAATGCATAACCGGTAGTTATATTAGCAAAAATTACATGTATACCTCTCTTGGGGTTGAATTGTATGATTATTACATAGAAATGGTGCAAGTTCATAAATTTGTTTGAAAAATCAAGAAAGCAAATTTTTAAAGTAAACTCAGTGTCTCTGAGAATACTTACCTAATCACGTTATGTTAGGAATATTAGCCTTCTACCTCGCGAATCCAGCCCCACTAAAAGACGAAAATCATCTTATTGTCTATTTTTATATATAGACAAAGGGAAGTAACTCTTATCAATTACCTCCCCTTGAGACCACCAGGTGTTGCCAGTTTTTAGGTGAGCAAGACATTAATGCGGATGCCCATGTGGTTGGGTGGTTGGGAGGGTTTTTAAGTAATGTTACTGGGTAAGTATTCTCGGAGAAACATAATTTACTTTAAAAATTTGCTATCTCCTTTCAAAATGTTCCCCAATCACATTACGTTAGAAGAAAAAGTAATAGGAGGACGGGATGCTGAGCATCTGGCTTCTACCTCTGGTATCCTTCTGGAGAGGAGTGGCTGGATTTCCCATATGAAAGATAACCCGTTCTCCTTATGACCTATGCAACACAGCCTGAGATCCCTTTATCTGGGACTTGTATACAGAGGAGCCTCATTAATCCGGACACCTTCATTCCCAGTGAATATGTCTGGATTAACGAGTTTTCCGGACAATTGAATCATGCACATTTTTATTTTACGATGTCATCATACTGTATACATGTACATATGTACATGTATATGCTAGCTGTAAATGTACTGTATATTCAATAATGGTTGAAATAAATTAATGAATACATCTATTGACTTGTGTTTATTTCACATTATTATAACATGCGCCAGTACATACATGTACAGTAATTATAACATACATGTACAGTAAACATAAGTTTAAACAATTAACACATCACATTATGTACATGTACATGTATGTACTGTACCTACATTATGTCAATTTCCTGAAGAAATCTGTAACCTTTGTTGTAAAAAGTACAACGAATACAAACTGATATCTCGCAGTTAAATTAGTTAAGGTAAACTAACAAAATGCAGTCACATTTATAAGTCATAATTTACAGCTGTTATAGCTGCTAATGAGTTGATAATTGGCGTCCCCATTTGATTCTAAAATGAAGCCCTATACTGTCCATAGCATAAATCAATCAATTGTATTTGTACAGCCATCAATAAACTGTGATTGTTACATACAATTGGTAAACAACAAAGAGGCTTAATGACGCACTTAATTTATTAACCATGTCAAAAGCATGGACGATTTGATCCCAGTGTGTTTATTTAATTATTAACACCTCCGTCAGCGACTAGCTAAAACAGACATTATTTATACAATTGCTGGTTACAAATATGGTCACGCTACTTAGTTTTTCCACACACATGATCACGTGATCAACTGATAACTTTAACATACTACTAGAATTTGACCAATCAGAGATTGATACATTGACACACCTCCAAATTTGCATAGGTGAATCTGTGTTATCTGACTGACTGTATTTTCATATATGATTTTTCTAATTTTCTTATTTTTGAAGAGACTATTTCTGGATTATCGAGACAAGTTTTATAGCAATTTTACACTTTGGTCCCTGATTTTAATTTCTGGATCCAAAACGCGGATTTCTTGATTAATGAAGCAAATTAATGTTTAGGAATTCCGTTCCCTCTGAATTATGTCCGGATAGCAAGGTTTCCGGAGATCCTCTCACCTATTAAAATTTTCAATAGCGAATCCAGTGAAGCTAATGGACTGTGTTGATTGGTCTAATTGGGTCTGGTGGCCATCTGTGCTGCTGCCACCAGCCCTACCAGATCCAATGTTTGTCTCTGCGACGCTAAATCTCTGAGTTAAAAACTCACGAAGGCTGACTCAACATGCCAGCCAACATCTTCCATAATGTCTCAGATCAAAACATTGCGGTCGAAAGCAAGGCTTGCAGAAATAGCTCGAATCGTGTGAGCCAGGATCCTCATGAGGCGACTCTGATCTTGAGATATCTCAGAGTAAGCTGAGCATATAACCCACTTCAACCACAAAGCAAGGGCTTGAGGGGTGATGCCTTGTTTTCCAACCTTGACCAGGAGGAAGTGATATTTGCGCATATCATGACTTGCTTCTGTGTGTCTCAAGTAGTGTTGAGGGCGCAGTCATGAGGCTGCTCTGATCTGGTGAGATGTCAGAGTACACAAGCATATGATCACCTTCAACCTGGAATAATGGGCGTGAAGCACGATATCCTTTTGTCTCACAGAAATTGCTCAAAACTTTGGAGAAGCCATGTGAGAAGAGACGTGCTCATGCCATGACTTGTCTGTGCGTCTCAACTAGTGCTTGAGGATGCAGACAAGATCTTGCATGGCTGCTTCTCTACACTTGTCTATGGAAAAGAGAGGATGAATGATGACTCATCGGTTGCCTATGGATGGCAACTGATTCTTGGCAACTAGACCTGGTTGTGTAAGGAGGGCTTCCAAACAATCCGAACTGAACAGAAGATATGCAGCTTAAATCTTGGTACATACATAATTCCCTTTCCATTTGCTCCATTTTCCCACTGCTGCTGAATAATCTCCTTATCGGTTACGACGTTGTTTAACTGTATGCGATTTAATTATGCAGACAAAATTTTTGCTGAGTGGACGAAATGCCCTCTTCGTAAAGGAAGCGATAAATGTGTTGTCACATGATTTTTCGATCTTTGTCTGGTACTCTGTTTTGTTCAAGGTTAATTTCTCTGTGTGTGTTAATGCACAAAATCTATTTTTAGTCTATGCTGATCCTGTTATGAATTTGACAATTACATCTGGTTGTAATCATCAAAGAGAAGAACTCGACAGATGTGTGAAGTCCAAAACTCTATCATAACATTGTTGAGCCCATTTCCTGTAAACATTTACTTTTATTGATAATGATATAATATTAATCTTAGTGTTACATGTACTTTAGTCAACACTTCTTTCAGTAATGGAAACCCGACATTGGGTGACATGTATCGATGGTAGAGATAATCTGATTACTTACTTACGTCACAAAATGAACTAATTATTGGTTCTGGACACATTTGAAATAAAAAGTGGCCGCTTGTGAGGAAACATTTTACATTTTTGTAATAACATGCTGACCGCTGGTCGCGTTAGAGGGGTGGCCATTCTTGAGGGGTACTTTTCAACACAAACTCGCCAGTGCCAAGGGATTCTGGCTGTACGAAGCGGGTGGCCGCTGGTTAGGGATGCCGTTCAAGAGGGGGACTACTGTACAGTGATTGTGGGTATTTGGACCTTGGAAACTGGTCTTTTTGTACAAACCTGCTATGAGAGACCACCCGTCTTGAGAGAACGTTTTTTGTTGGCAGATGCGGCGGTCTCTCATAACAGATTTTACTTAATGAGCAACCATATCCACTGTTATCGAAAGGCAGCCATCTCCCGATCTGACCGTGTATCATGTGGAGGGGTGAGGGTGTTGCTGATGAACAAAACCTGAAGCCCCTCAGACTGACCTGGATCAGATCCCCTCTCATTTGAAGGAAGAAGGAGGTCCAGTGAGCTCAAATCAGTTTCATACAGCCATTGTACTATTGCATGATAGGGGTTGATGCAGGTGCACATGCTACTGATGACTCATCACCCTTACTGTGCGCTGGGTTATCATTTGGCTCAGCTTCAAGTGAAGCATAAGTGAAGCGGGTTGCCTTGATGACTCCACTCAGTCATATCTCTGCAAGACATGAGCTCTCCCTTGAGTATAAGCTGTGAGTACTCTAATATCCAGCATCACTGGTAAAAAGAGCACTGCTGGCCTTTCTAGCACTGCATATGTTTTCCGACCGAACACTGCATATTTAGCTCCTTCACATTCAATGCTGAACTGGGCAATCTTTGTGCATGTCCATGTCATGCGTGTAGTAATAAACATTCCTCCTGAAACGACACAAGACGAGAGAAAACAAAGCATAGATTAGCAAATTAGTAATAGCTAATAGTATAAAGCATCTAACTCGGCAGCCCATACTACATATTACAGACGCTGTATATCAGAAACAATGTATACATAACATAACAAAGCAGGAGTCATGGCGGACTGCCATGCTTTGAAATTGCATATAGATCGATTAAATCAATATTCTGCGGAAACGACACAAAAGACACAAACTAAAGCAGAATCTAGTAATGGGTTGAAATTACTAGGTCGCTAAAACACTGCCGTAATAAACAGATCTGTAAACACGTCGTATCATAAATGTATGTCCTATATTAAGCTTAAGCACAATGCATAGTTAATAGAGAAGGGAAAATGTGTACTATAAACTGAACAAGAGTCACGGTAGGCTACCATGCTCTGATACAAGAAACACACCTAAGCAGAAACTAGTAAAATGTTGAAATGAGTAGGTCGCTGAAACAAAACACTTTCGTAACCACGTTATAGATGCTGTGTAACAGAAATCATGTGTACATATCATAAACAAAACAGGAATCAGGGTAAACTCCATGCTCTGAAGTGGCCTGTAGAACATTAAATTGATGCATGCTAAAAGGACACAATACACATAAACTAAAGCAGAAACTAGTAATGTGTGAAATTACTAGGTCGCTAAAGACTCTGTCGTAACAGATCGGTGAAGTGTCATATCAGAAACCTATGACCCTGTTTAAAACTGATGTTGCATGCTTGGTTAATAATAATTCTATCAAAACAGCATTAAAATTCGAATAAATTGAGTGCAATTATCAAGCAGCACTTCAGAATTCCCTATTAAGAGCTCCGAAGTGGATGGAGTAAGCAAATAAAGTCAAATGTACGCTAACCTGTACTGACCTTGTGTAAGGTCAACAATAACGTGGTGGGATGGTGGTCCTACAAGACGAAGTCCCGACAAGTGACAAATCTCTCAAAATATTGGCAGAAATTGCTAAAGAGAGTATACAACCTACAATAGATCGATAAATCCGCATTATAAATGCAAAATGAATGTTGGATGAGCCCATAGGAACACAAAAACAGGCTGAATTGTCAGAGGCTATTGCACTGCGTGTTTCTCAGAACACAGCGAAGCTAAAAACTGGTGACACCTGGTGATATCAAGGGAGGTAATGGGCAAGAGTTACTGCCCTTTGTCTATCCAAAAATAGACAATAGATGATTTTCATCTTTTAGCAGGGCTAGATTCGTGAGGTAACAGGCTAATATTCCTAATGTAATGTGATTGGGGAACATATTCAAAGTAGAAATTTATTTAATTTTCTGTTTTCTTATTTTTCTGCCTGATTCAGATTTGTGTGCAACTTGATTGGACGATGACAAGAATTGAGTATTTGCAGGTTTAACTAACACTACTTCTCCCTTTTGACTTAAGTTAATTATTGTTTGTTTATGCATTACTGCATTGGAAGTTTATAACAATGCACCAGTAATTATGTTTTTATTTTGCCTTGCAATTGTAAATACCTAACTCATTACAATGTGATCCCAGTATGACAACAACAAATAATTGGGTTTGATTATAGGCTAGTGTGCATATTTACATTATGGTGCCATGGCAAGGTTTGAACATGCACTGAATGAAGTACATTCCGCTGAATGAAGTACATCCCTTGGATTCAAATGATGGGCACCACTGCACTAAACCTTAATGATATATCCAAAATAAGATAATGACATTTCAGAAATATGTTTACAAAAATTAAGCTAACACTGTAAAAACAGAGCTGTGGTTTGCTTTGATGTAAGTGAACTTATACCCCATTTTACAAAACTAAGGTAATCATGCTAATATTTTGGAGTGAAAGGCAGTTATACATCAAAATACTGGTATAGCTGATAGTCAAAATTCCCTCTTTACCCAATCCAGTTCAGGGTTTTAATTATTAACTAGCCTGTATTGCAGTCGTAAAACAAAAGACAAATCCACCAATTATAAACAAAGGAGACACCAAAACATCCAGCTTTCCACCGTGTGGAAAATTATGATTTTGTTCAGCCAAAACACAAAACTAAAATAGATTGACGACGATCATAGTTGATCTATATTCAGAATTTTAGCCTTTATTATGCCCATTCTTTCATGAACATGTGACAGTTATGCGGGTTGTGCCTTGCACAACTGAACATGTGTACCTTTTCATATACTTTTAAGATCACCTCAATTTGTAGGATTACTTATATCACTGAAAATGAGTAACTTGTGAGCATGTGGATCAACATAAATGAAACAGCTATTACCAACTAGCTGAAGTGTTACCTGGAAGAATGCAATTTGGTCGAAAAAAATGAATAAAGCAAAATCTGCATCTAAAATGTTTGGGAATAAACAAGGATTAAAGTGATGCTAAGCATGATTTGCACTGTGTAAGTACTGTACATTATAGAACAGCCTGGTCTCCAGGGTAAACTCAAACCAACCAGTGAATTATGAAGTCTTTATTCATCTTTATTTAATTTCATGTTGGAGAAATCAGAAAATATGCACATGCAAAATAATAACAAAAGTAATCATAGTAGTTCATAACACTTTAGTAATTGTTGGGACACTGAATGTATTTCTTTCACGTGCATATACATCTTAGAACATGAAAAAAAATTTGTTTTTCTGTCCCAAGATTTACAGCCATTATGGCAGCAAACTAAAAAAAATCGTAAAAAGTCTTAAGTTTAGACCTTGGCCCGCGGATAAGCCAACCACCCCCCTTCTTATAGGCCTTTATATTTTCCTAAATTATTTGGCTTATACATGAGGATACATGGCAAATGACAAGAAAGAAAATTAAAAGATCTGGGTTTTTTTTAAAAAGTTAGAAATCTGATCATCTTGAAATTTTAATTTAGTATTGGATCACTTACATATTCATTAGGACTTCTGTTTGGGTCACTTACATGCTCTGTTCAGAACATTGCTCTGGCATTTTCCAGAGATGCCAGCTCCTCCAATTTGTTTGGAGCAGCTCTGAGAACTAGGCTACCCTTCCAAGAAAAATCCAAGCTCCGATCAAAAAATGAAACACACCAATATTTCTGCCTTTCATAAATGCGTGAAATCATTTGACTTATTGTATCATGAAGCAGAAGTCTTCTCATTGTAATGTGTTAGTCGATTAGGAAAGCATCAGAGCCATGGAGCAAATGGTAAACCCTTGATTCTGTTGGTTGAACATTTATTAATTCCTGCATTTTCATTAGTCAAATTTAAATCTTGCTGTTGGCATTTATTTTGTTCTGTCATTCACTTCTTTGAGTAAAGTCATCATCAGTAGACATTAACTCTTGGATTTTCCTCAAAATGCTATCTCCTGAGCTGGATCTGCAACCAGAACAAAAAAAAGAGAAAGCACAACAGAAATTTCGTGAGAAGTACACGGAAGGATTTCACTCAGCCATCCGATGATTTTATTTCTCAAATGGTAGCATCTCTGCATTTCTGTCAAGTTGGTGAAATTTTTAAATTAGTTGAGGTCACATTATGTTGTACTGATGATAGGAACACTACCATGTACCTAAATGCCAATCAAAACCAATGTCCCAAAATATGACTTTGAGGCTTAAGTTAAGAGGCAATTCTGACCAGCAACTATACCAGTACTTTGATGTGTAACTGCCTTTCACTCCATAATATTAGCATGATTACCACAGTTTGTAAAACTGGAAGTTTTTATGGTATTAGAATAATTTTTGAAGCATTATTTCTGAAACATCCTTACTGTATTTTGGATTTATCATTAAAGTTTAGTGTAGTAGTGCCAATGATTTGAATCCAAGGGATGTACTTCATTCAGCAGACTGTACTTCATTCAGCGTGTGTTCAAACCTACAATGTACATGCGGTGGTGCCGTTATGTCAATACGCTCACTAGCCTAATTGCAAACATTGAATCAAACCCTTTTGTTGTTCACTGTTATCATACTAGAATAATATTTTAGTGAGTTAGGTATTTACAATTTCAAGGCAAAATAAAAACGTAATTTCTGGTGCACTGATATGCAATAATGCATAAACAAACAGTAATCGAGTCAAAAGGGAGAGGTAGTGTTAAAGCAAATCGTGAGTGCTCAATTCTTGTTATTGTCTTATCAAGTTGTACACAAATCTGAATTAGGCAAAAATAATAAGAAAACAGAACATTTATAATATTTCCTGACATTTCAAACAAATTTATACCATTTCTATGTAATAATCATACATGACAACCCCAAGAGAGTTATAAGGGTAACTTTTGATATTGTAAGTTTGCCTAAATAATTGCATTTAGAACATGCCACCTCAGACGTTTAGGTCAGCTTATACGCGGGGCATGCACTTTTTAATGTTTATACCAATTCAGTTTGTGGGGGGTCGGCTTATACTCTAATGGGTTTATATGCGAGTATATACAGTATGTCAGTAAATTAGTGTTTTTCAATGAAATGCATTTATTTTGAAATTCAAGCACCTGTCAAAGACTACTGAGCATTTTCAAGCATTTTTTTTTAGCACTATTCAAGACTGTTCAAACCCTGACAGCTGGGAAATGAATACATTGCATTAACCATAAATGAAGAACACAACACTAATGAACAGTTGCTTCATACAGGATGAAACCTTAAAGTGAGCATGGTTTTGTGAGACGTCATGCAGTAATTAGGCACAGAATTATTTCATTACTTTTGTGAGTGTAAGTTTGATATCTTGCCTTGTATAAAAATAAAGAACCAAACATAAACTCACACTGATTAATTTGTATAAACTACCTGTTGAGCTAGAGCCATATTCTTTCCAAATGTAAAAGCAGCCTCTTTCACTGACTCACTGTGATTGGCTAATTCCATGGCTGCTCTACAACCTTCAGCTAAAAGGCTCCCAGATGACAAAAATGTCTGCTCTATCCAATCAGAAAATGTCACATTTCTAAGTAGCACTGGGTTGCCACTTTTGTCCTTGAGTGCTGTAAACTCTGCTTCCATTAAATTACCAATTGCTTTGGATATAATTTCTACAACCTATCAAAAAGACAATGAAAGTAAACAAAATACAAACTGCACATTTTTCTGGTGAGAAGGAAAAGAGTTGAAACAAAATATGTTCCTAGATCATTAACTCATTAACCCCTGCCACCTCTATAACTCGTCGTACTTTACCTTCCTCATCTCCCGAGTGCCACAATAACATGGTGTAGTTTACCTAGCTTGTTTCCATAGTGCCAAGTCTGAGTGGCAGTATTAGTCTAGGCCTGAATCCCGCACGAGTTAAATCGGCACAAACTATTGGTTGATTTCAAGCCATTTCCTAATTATGCAGGCATTTTAACCAATAAAATTTTAGCTTACATTGAGTGAACATTGCTGAACAAAGGGAAAAAAATTTGACTTTGATAGCGGCAAAAATAGTGGAAATATTTAGATTAGAAAATGGTGGATATTATGAGAATCAGCTGCTTGGAGTAGGCTATTACTTGACAGACTCTGATGGAGTATTCACGCGAGGTTAAGTTTGCAAGACAGATGACAAGTGGAATTTCTGTGTATATAAAATGGAATGAATTTCATGTTTTGATAGTGTTAATTATTCAGTGTGAATTCATAATGAATTTTTATGGATTATTCATGGCAAGAGAAACAAATTGGTAAGAAAATCATTTATTTTATCTTTATGCATGAGTTTTATTTCTGCGTGTAGCATGGAATTTACACCATTACGTACGTAATTTTATTGAGAACTGCTGTGCCAAATTTCAGCTTAATTAAAGGAACATAAGTAAGAAACTAACATTTATTGCAAATAGCTCCCTCTGTAAAAATATGCAAGCCAAGTACTCTCAGCAAGCCTCTGGGACACAGGCACTGGTAAGGCTGACACTGCTCTAGGTGATCTCTCTGCATGTATGCTGTAGGGGAATGCCTAGCTGTTTGGCTCAGGGGTTAATGAGTAAAAAAAATACAAATAATATTAAGTCAGTATATTTCATACGTTGATAACTAAGCAAAAATAAGAAAATACTGATCATTCCCCTCTTGCTGTAAATAACCCTTGAACCCTAAATTTCATTACAAATTTTAATTTTTTTAAACATTTTATTCATTGATTAAAATATTACAGTAGCTTTTCTGCATTTTGATTCTTCTACAATAGGCTGCAGAGATCATAAACCTTGCTGGATTTGGGTAAACAGCAAATCAAAACATCATTTTGATTCTTCTGAAATAGAGTGTAGAGATCATAAACCTTGCTGGATTTGGGTAAACAACAAATCAAAACATCATTTTGATTCTTCTGATTTTGTTGTTGTTGTTGTAGGGTGTAATGCCATTTTTCAGCACAAGATAGGCTATACATGGCGGCCAGTATTAATGGTGGAGGAAGAACCCGGGAAACCCCGGAAAGAACCACCGACCCATGAGAAGCTACTGGCAAGCTTTCTCACATACCCACATTGGCTGAATCCGAGAGTCGAACCCACACAGACAGAGGTGAGATGGCAGTGATCCGTAACGGAGAGTGCTTTAGACCACTCGGCCACTCGGGGACCCTGATTCTTCTGAAATAGAGTGTAGAGATCATAAACCTTGCTGGGTAAACAATAAATCAAAACATCATTTTGAGTCTGGAATCTTGTAGAACTTTTAAAGCAAAAACAAAAACAATTTTAACAATATCAATACTTTGAACAAGCAGGACTGATTTTATATTACTTACTTTAATTGAAACCTGATGATCCTATATGAGATTCTTTAGCAACTGAAACTTATAAATATGCCAAACTACATATACACTGTATTCCCAGCAAAATCAGAATTTTTGCAACCTTGGAAACATGTGCCATCATGACTTTTCTTTTAGACTATCATATCCCAGGAAATTTTATAGGAGTCTGAAACTGTAAATGCATGAAGTAAATTAAAACCTGAATCATATATGTTGAATATTTTGGGAATACCTTTGTGTTGTTTAACTTTGCAAGGGCAGTACATGAACTAGCCAGTAAGAAATCTCCACTGAGTACTGCCAACTTATTCCCAAACTCCATATCTTTTCTTGGCCCATCTCCAGGCTGAATGTCCTCCAGATTCACAACACCTTTATGGATCAGACTGGCCATATGAATCATTTCTATGATTTCAGCCAGGGAACGCTGGCTGAAAATAATATACGATATTAATAATATCACATTAACACTAAATGCAAAGCTTTGCTTGCTTTCAAAACAATTTTCCTAACGAAACTAAAATTAGACTTCTTGTTACTATTCAGATGGCGACAACTGATCATACAAACACAACATTGTAATTAACCTTTCACAGACAAATGCATATTAGTAAATACTCTAACTGAACATAGAGTTATAACCTTAAAGACACACTTTCAACAAGCACAGTTCTTATGCAGAAAAAAAGTGCTTGCAACATAATGATTTTTATGAAATGTAAAATGTGTGCAAAATTTTTAATTTACATAAGTTTTGCTTCCTAGTACAGTGTGACCCTGCTATGGCACGCTCCGTTATAACATGAATTCGGATATAACACGGTTGTGGTGTGGCTCCCGAAATTTCAGATACATGTATTTTTTCGTACACGAAAAAAAAAATTTTTTCTTAAAAGTACGAAAAAAACATAAAAAGTTTATCATTTTAGGGAAGATATCGCGTATGAATAATACAAGACGATCGTGGCGAGTCTCCTGAAATTTTATATGCATTTTTCTCATATATGAAAAAATAATTTTCTTCTTAAAAGTACGAAAAAGAAAGTGTAAAAAGTTTATTCAGGAATTGCGCAGGGCTTTGCCAGTGTCGCAAATTGCGATTTTGTTTTCTTATTGGCGGCAAATTATGCCATCTGCCGATTTTTTTTTATTGGGGGCATTGTTGGCTGTTTAAACTTGTATATACAACCATTGGTTTGGAGTAGAGAAATTCAGAGGCCCCATGAAAGGAAGCTGCAAAGTTGATATAAAATGCACTGAAATTTATATACATGTATTGTTACATAAACAAATTCTTTGTCCATATTGACAAAACATCTTAACAGTGCACTGTTATATCATAATCCGCTTATGTTCACATCTAGCAGGAGTACTGTATGTTTTGAGATATCCGCTTTTTTCAAATTTACATTTCTGGTAGTGGAGATCAACCGGACGAGGCATTATCTCATAATCTATCTTTCATCGGATTTTCGGCCGCTCACTAGTAATTAATATATTTACACAGACTGACATTTGTATGTGGATGGTAAGAAAAATTCCTCTTCTTTTCACTCAGAATTAAATCCTTCAGAACATTCACATTTTTTGTAGTAATCCCACAGGTACTCGACGCGAGCTTGATGTTAAGAAAAAAACAATAATCTGAAAGAAAAAAAATCATACAAAGTGACAAAAATACCTCAGATTGCCCCCATGACCCGTTCTGACATTGGACCCTCTCTATCATACTATATCAGAACGAGTCATGGGGGTAATCTGAGGTATTTTTGTCACTCTGTATGATTTTTTTTCCTTCAGATTATTGTTTTTTCTTAACATCAAGCTCGCGTCGAGCACCTGCGAGTAATCCCTGTCATCAGACCAGAACACCTCGGTCTCTATCGTCGATTGACCCTTTCTTTAAATTTCTGATCCATGCGTGGAAGGCAGCATCACTCCACTACCACAAATGTGAAGAAAATAAACAAGCTCTCAATTCAATAGGCAGAGAGGAACAGTAACAACAACTTACCATATGACGGCCAATTCATTTTTTTTTTAAATTTACCCAGATAAAGTAGTAGCTGAAATTTCAAAGAAAACATTACCTTTGAAGCACCGATTGTTATGAAAACGTATTAAGCAAATGGGAACAAAAATCAGTCTCTATCATGCAATACAATTTTTTGATGTTGCCGCCACAATAAGAAACGGACATTTGTTTGGTTCTCCAAAGCTGTCCTTTAGCGGTGACTTCAATAACGCATGCACCCTTCAACAAAGAAAGCCAGCTACAATCTTCAATAAAAACAAAGAACCTTTCTTGAAAGGAAGTCAGTACCAAACTTAAATAAAAGAAATGGAATCGGATGAATTGTTTCATCTTCCAACGTGACTGGAACACTTTTACTGTGCCGTGAAAGTTTCCTTTTTACAGGAAAAAGTTTATGCTTACGAACTCTACCAAGGGCGCTTAAAACGCAAACTTTTACGGACTTGGGACGTACTGAAAAGTAAATGTACTTCATCATTCGTTATGTGATTGTGCTATTTTTTTCCACTGAATTCAGACCTATATGACCTGTGACAAAATTATTGAATATTTAAAGTCTGTGTGCATATCTTCGATGGAATTACTTGTATTGTGGATTCAATGTGTGTGATGTGATTCGCGGGTGAGTACACCGTGTTGATACTTTATTAATTGCTATACATTAGACATGTATGTATAAACAGTATACATGTATATGTACCATTGCATGGTTCTCTGAATAAAGTAAAATATTATATATGCCTTCTCTGTTTTCACTACATGTGTATTTCTCATTTAATATGCATCAATTTAAGATGATAACTGTGCCAATGAAGCACATATTGTTGCGCCCGCAATTATTACCTACACCCCCACCCCCCTCGCACATTTTTTCGGGTACATGCATCATTTTCTTCAGCTAACTGACCTGGCTGCTTATAACACGGTTCGGTCTATAACACGGTCGGGTTCTATGGCTCCCAACTACCTTGTTATAGCGGGGTCACACTGTATATCTGCAGGAAATAATTTCTCAATTACATGTTTACAACTGACAACTTTCTTGACACACAAGATGTTGCCATATCTGTAAGCTCTTCACCTGTGAAAATCAATTTATCCAGTAAAATAAATTTCTTTGATAATACTTACCGTATGATAAAACATTAAGAGTACTACCATTACCTTGCAAATCCTGTACTTGCTGGTAAAATGTTTAGTTATAGGATCTATGTGTTGCATGCCTACATGTGGCAGTCACACAGAGAGTGATCTACCCTTGATATACGGATTAGCACCAAACCCTATGAGTACCTCAGTTAATACTGGAGTGAAATGCATGCTCACTTATTAGGATGAAACTGTAGCGAGGCTGGGAGGGTGTATCCTTATTATCAGCAAGCAAGAAACATATTTTACTAGAAAAATTGTTTTCTTCTTCAAATATGTTACCCATTCATAATATCTTAGGACAGGTAAGAGGGGAAGGGAGTTGGATCAACTTATGGCAAAGAAACCATCTCTGGTCCTTTAAGGTACATGACGCAAATTCTATATTGAGAATCCAGCTTGAGCACATGCTCCATATACTGAGATGCAGCTTCCAGAAAAGGGAAAATTAACCCTCAGGCAAATTAAATGCAAGTCAATCTGCTGCATCCCTAACAAGCTACCAAACAACCCAGGATGGTAACCTGTTGTGCTGTAGTGATAGATCCAACCCTGTCTAATTGATAAATTTAGGGATGAAAGATCCCTGAATTATAAGACAGAGAAAGTTAACTCCAACCTCCATCCATCCCATGACCTGCATAAAGTAAGCTAGAGAACAGTTTCACCCGAATGCAATTCTTGATGCGACTGCCCTAACTTCATGAGCCAAAATGCAAGACAGGTTCATTCGAATCTGGGTTAATAACGCAGTATGCAACACTGGACAATCCATCTCATCCAAGACAATGGGACCTATGCTAAGATGTCATCATATTCCTCCTTCAGAGATAAAAATAGACATGATCTACCTCTCTGCACTGGCTCAGTTCTTGTGAGGTACCTATACAAAGCTCTCACTGGTTCTTGCAGATGACACTGAATTGAAGGACCCCTGCTAAAAAGAGATTTCACTGCAAAAGCTGGATTGCCTGTTCTTGTATAAGTATAAGCAGTTCTGGGCAAATGACAAAAACATGTATTTTGTTGACTGTTGCTGAGCTAATATGATTAGGAAGCAGGTCTAACATGAAAGCTGTTGAGAATGGTTCAAACTGCCTTACTCAGCCAGGTCAATACCCATGATAAATTCCACTTTGGGTACAAAGTCAGTGCCTTTGTGCAAGTGAAATTAAAATTGGACAGAAGATTGGATAGGTTTTTGATCTGTCCTACATCCTTTCTTCCACGATGATGCAGCATATCAGAAAGTGTGGAATGCTAGCCTTTTAATCATGACTGGGGCTAACCGTTTCTCATCAAACAGCCAAAATTGGAAGTTAAACTATCCCAGGTACTGATGCTTTAGGCGAGAAATGTATTTACACTTGCATCATTGTCAGAAAATTTCTCCTCTTCCCTTCATACACTTTGAAAGTGAAGGGCTTTCTTGTTCAAGTGATTCTCTTAATTGCATGTTGTGAGAACTGTTTATTCTATAGAAATACTACAACTTTTGGAGACTTATTCTCATTCTCCTCAGAACTGTTACGAGCTTCCTGTTTCTTTGAGTCTGAGAGTCAGAATGATTATCCATGGCATGTCTTTTCTGAACCCGAGACAGAGAAGAAAATATACTTATTGAGTCACTGTGATTAATGAATAGGAGCCAGAGTTAGATGATCAAATGAAAAAGGAAGAGGTGTAAATCTCTTAGTCCAGATTTCCCTTGAATCACTATTTTGTAAAGAATGGAGAATGTCTTCCCTGTTATCATTAGAATGTGGTAATAATAAAATACCCATGATCAGCCTGCAAGAAAGTTCAAAACTTCAGTTATCCTGTAGCTTTTTATTTTGATGACTGCTCTCTATTACTCCTCCAATCTAAGTTCATCTTGTAGAAAAAGTTTCTGAGCTGGACATGAAATGCAATCCAGTATTTCATATTCATTAGCCAGTGTTGTTTTATATGTTTCCTAACACTGTTGGCAAGACACTTTTAAACCCATATGTATAACGTTTATGTGTTACTCCAGACATTGGCAATGTATATACATTGCTTCATATATGTAACAATGATGGTTAACTTTTTAGGTGTAGCAGTCATGATGCAGAAAGATCATGTCATGGCATCTGGCATAATTATTCCAGTGTAAAAGTGGTAATTGGAGTAGAAATATTTCCTCAAAAGAGTTGGTTTACTTCCAGCAAATAATATTCAGGACTGAACCTCAGAGTTCTCATAGGAGGAAATATAATAATAAACTCGGAAATACCTGGACTCCCATTTCAACAAAGAAATTTATCATTGTCAGCTGTAGATTATGTAATTGCTGTCTCCAGAAAAGTTCTCTATCTGTCCATCTATTATTGATGCTAGAGAGTTCTAGATCAGACTGGATGATTTCTATTATCTGATACTAAACACAATTCATGTTTTGGTCTGGTTGGTTAAATTGTTTAGACACTGTGGTCTCCTTCTTGTTACAAATATCTTTGAGGTGTTAGTTTATTCTCAATTGGAATTCAGGTGGTTTGGCTGTAGCAGATGCTCAACTTGTTTGTGTTCTGAGACTGGGTCGTTCAGCTTTCTCCTTTTGTTGATGTTCGCATCTCATCTAATCACTGTGGTTGTGGAAGAGCTGGAAAGAAATGCTGATGCACTTTTGTAAAGACTCATCAGGCTTTTGGTGGAATTGGAGTCTATATGATAGGTATAATGCAGAGAGTTGCCTTTATTTCCAATTAAAGCAAACTCAAAGAAGGTACTGCCTGATAGGAGTGAAGGCATCTCCTACCATCTGCATGGGTGAACTAGTCACCCAGTTCTTGACCTGTTTCATTTTTATTGTAACTCATGAGAGGAAATTGGTCTTATTTAATCTTTATTACAAGTGATCACTATGTATTGCTGATGTGAAGTTTATACACCCCCAGCTGCCTTTCCCACCAATGTAGCCACTTTTTGAATCATGTGACATTTGCTTTCCCCATTTTACAGGTGTTGTATTATGAAAACCTATTGTTACAGCCAATGTACTATTTTTGGACTACTATATTGTTTCATGCAGATAGGATCAAGTTAAGCAGTAGTA
Organism: Megalonaias nervosa; assembly: GCA_016617855.1. Taxonomy (NCBI): domain Eukaryota; kingdom Metazoa; phylum Mollusca; class Bivalvia; order Unionida; family Unionidae; genus Megalonaias; species Megalonaias nervosa. The sequence continues at coordinate 118,329 of JAECUM010001629.1, read as the reverse complement.
GAACATAAAAACCCAAAAATGTTTTTGTGTAAATATAGGGGTAAAAAAATGGAGTGGCATGAAAATTCATTTGAAATATTTATTTTATAATTACATGTGGTTATCCTGTATTGTGTGAATAAAAACATAAAATCGCTGTGGTTTTTATACTGGTTTGTGATTGTTTTGTGTCTGCAAGGATGTCATAATGTTTATGTAATACCAGTCCTAGTGGGATCATGAGATTGTCCACATGATTAATGAAAGGACAAATGGGGTGTCTCTTTACCAAAACTGTTTGGTGAAGACACCATCCTAATCAGGTCAAATTGTCTTTACTGGTGTTAAGTTACTGTAGGACATATATTCTCACAAAAGAATCCTTGATCAAAGTTGATTTGCATAGTGTCTGAAATATCAGACACAATAAGATGTAATCAAAATGGATCACAAATTGTATCTATATTCAAACAATTTAATTTGGTGGTTCAAGAGAAGAGGTGCCCACTGAAATGTGATGTTTACTAATATGTTTTCTGAGGTTTTAATTCCTTTTTATGTTTTTTATTAAAAGACTTGAAAGACATTACCACTTTTGATTGCTTTGTTATTTATTACACCCTCATAAAACATCCCAATTTCACCTTAAACTGTTAGACTGCAACAGTACCGTAATCAATTAGCTTGTTGTGTACACGTTACCCTTCATATTCTGATTACTCACCCACACATAATGGTACCAGTTTAAGATTTCTGGTCTTCTTTACACGGCTTCCCACTGGTTTCTGAAATGTGGGGATAGAATGCACAAATATACAGATCTTTTATTTTCCAAAAGCAATACTGCTGGTAGAATCACATGTTATTTTGATGGGCAACCCCAAAAATGCTGATATTGGATCAAAAGTTAATCCAATCAAGCCAAAATTGATTCCCTCTACCTCTATCATAAACTAGGATGGGTGGATAGAGAACTTTTACAGAGTACCACGCCTAGTCGGGTTTCCCCACTCTCATTCTGTCTGGTTTCCCCACCCCATCCTTTCTCTCACCTCCATTTTTGTCAACCACAATTTTGTGGTTTTTTTTATTTTATTACTGACAGAGCTGGGGGCAGGGGGAAACAATCTGCCAAGATAACATTTTCATTTTAAAACCTGGCCAAGTATTTCCAAGAAGTGCAAAACCGAGCTGCATTTGGGTGGCTGGGCTGGGTACCTGTCTATCCATAATTATAAATGTAAAATATAATGGGCTGGGTACCTGTCCATCCCTAATTAAAGATCTCGAAAATAATTGCAAAACAATCCAACCTCGATTCAGTTATGCCCACCTAAGCACGACATCAGTGACCTGTTAGTTCTGCCAAGTCCATATTGATTTTGCATACGTACAATATTATTGGCTGATAATGTGTAAACAGTAGTGTATATAGCAAACAGTGATTTGTTATGGACAGTGCATGCTCTGTAGGAAGTTATGCCTAAGGTAAATCAAGGGTAATTAGGACTGATGCTCTGGTCCAAATCAACATGTCATAAAATTGCACAGGTTAGAATTTCCATGCAAAAGAAATGGTTCTAATTTAAATTCCAAGCTTCAAACCTATTAAGAACCCTGCACATGCAACTAAAAACCAATCGATGAAGCAACCATTTTGTTTGTAATATTTGATTTGTTTTGAACACCAAACCATAAGACAAACTTGTATATGAATTTGTCATTGACGATACCATCTTAGAAAATCTCAAACAAGACTGCAGAGAACTGGGGATCTAGTTCCCACTTGCAGTCTGATACAATTCTCCACAGTGGAGTTTTCAGACAGAATGAGAATGCCCCTTCCATGTGGCTTCACTGCCACCAATGCAATGCTTTCAGGATGGCTTTCATCATATAGGATATTAATATGCATTAGACAATCTGGAGTGGGACACTCACAACGCGCCTCCTGGAATGATGGTAGGAAATGTGTACCCCAGCCTGCCATGGTCCTATTTGTACAACCCATTAACCTCTGAGGCTGTGTCAACAATGGAACATAAGTCAAGTTTGGTTCTCCCTTTTTCTGAGATGGGATCTCATATGCATGGAGGCTGGAATCCTTTGTTCCAAAGAGCAAAGTTTTGGCTTCCACTGGAACAGCACAGGGCTTTACAAATCTACTTGCCCAATGCCCTGAGCTGGCTCAAAATTGGCTCAAACTGTCCCTTGTTCATACAAAGTTGGTAATGCATCACTGGTTAAATATAGCAGGCAGTAACTATTCGGTTGTTTGATAATTAAGATAGGTTAGGTAATCAGCTGCTTATAAAAGCCTCCAATACAATCTTTTTCACCCTAAAGGATCTGAGATCATTACATCATATTTTAATCCATTTGGTTCAATCTACCAGAAAAGTACAGTTTCAAAAAAACAGAGGTGCTATAATTACCTTGGGTAAATTCCGCTTATCATATCCTGCTCTTTACAGATGCCAGATGGGTTAGGACTTGGACCAGCAGCTTTAGAAATGAGCAGTACCACCAGACCCCTTGTTTGCAGACTGTGCTTCCCATTATCAAGGAATCCTCTGAAGAAAAAAAATTTATTTTCTGAAGAAGATTAATACTACTATGTTTGTATTTGTGTTGTTTCAACATGCATCTGTGACTACACATTCTTTATCAACCCCCAATTCATATTTAATAAAAGAAATCAGAAATATGTGTACATTCCAATCGCTCTTAAAGGTTACCAATTTAAACAACTATCTCTCCTATTCAGTTTGATTCAGTTTTGATGTCATGCTGCTTTATTTATTTCCTCTTATAAATCCAACCATTCTATATTTACTTCTCACCGAACAATCTTTAATACCACTTTTCTAAACCTAATTTATCCACCAAAATCTTGACTTGAAGCAACTGCATGCAAATTGGTCTCACATTAGTGAGACAGATATATGAATGGATGGTTGAATGGATAGATTGCTTCCCTTCACCAGCCATTTCCTTCGATTGTTAATGTAAACTATAGGCAAAGAAAGGTAATCATTTCAATTCTCTATCTAAAAATAACAAGTACTCCATAATCTTTGCCCCAAACCTCCTTTAATTTGTTTCTTACATCTGTCCCTATAACTCAACTAGTTATGATTCTGCTATAATAATTAGGGTCAACAGGCATCAGCATATTTTGCTGGTGGTTCCAGAATTTTTATCTTGAAATAGGATGTTAGTAAATCTTGCTTGCCAGAACTTTTGCCTCATTCTATTCATATCCGTTACATGCATTACTCAACTGTTTAATCGTAATTTTAGCTTTTTCATTACCAGTTCAGAAGTTATCTTAATCATACTGTTATGTATATGTAATTTAATTACTTGTGTGTTAGTTTTAAATTTCTTTTTTTATTTTATTTTTATTTCATTACATGTTATTGTAATGATAACTTTATTCACTGGATTTGACATTTTTCTGGAAAATTCAGTTCAGGCCTGGTAAATAACCAGTACTGCTACATTGTATTTTTAGCTGATCTAGTTCCTGACCTTGAATCAGAATTAGTAAACAACTTTTTTTAATTTCTTTCCTAGGGTGAAAATCATTGGTCGTAATCAAGGTCATATTTAGCTTGCGTGTCAGCTCTGTTGTAAACAACATTTTTTGTAATTTTTTTTATTACTGAACCTTATAGTAAGATTCGTACAGCAGAATCGAATTCGTCCATGGCGGACGTGGTAACTGACATATGTTACTAAGTTTCTCGAAAGAGAGTGATCATGTGACCCTATCTAGTGGTCCTTTCTGCGTTGTAGTTGGAGTTAAAGTTATGTTTCATAGTGTTTTTTAGTCAGTCATAAATCATACCTTCGGCCTCAAAGGTACTGTTTTGTGTTGCCAGTTGAATTGAGTATTTTTATTTAAAATAATTTATTTTCCCTGGTGACTTCATCTAGTGCTCATCAAAATTCTTGGACAAAGACATTTACTGAAAATTATTTGGAATTCTAAAGCCGGAATTATTGATTCGACAAGTAACTGTTGACACGACAACACAGGACAGGTTATAGAGGACGTCATCGCCTTCCATCTTGGACTTCATCAGGATTCGAACTTTGATTCATTTAGAACTTTTTACTAATAGGACTTATATTTTTAATTATTGGATTAATTTTTGGATTTGATTCATAAACCACAAGTCCTTTTTTCATATTTTTACCTTGTTTTCTAGAGAAATAAATTATTCTGTTAAAATTTACAAAGCTTGTTGGCTTCACTCTTTTCTTTGTTACTTTGTATGAGCCTAGTCACGTAACAATACTAAAGCTTGTTCAGAAGTTATCATTAATCATACTAAAGCTTGTTAAGTGCATTTAATTACAATAAGTCAGGGTCCAAAATCATTCCTAATATCTGGATGAAATTACCTTTCCTGCCAGAATAGGCAAAGTTGGCAAAAATAGATAGCAGTGTGTAGATAGTTAAAAAAAAGCCACTTTTGACAAATGTTTTTTTTGCATATTTTCATTTCAGATTATCAAAATGATGAAATATTTTTTAAAAATTAAAATATTAAAAACTTTTCATCTTTTGTTTCACAGCAGGTGTTTTTTTTATAACTTAAAACAGCAACCTCAAAATTAGGTTATAGTCTAAGATCTGCAACATCTTCCATTGCTGAAGTTCTCTTTTCATCTTTTTATATGATATATTATTGGATATAATGAATAATTTTATTAATAATGGACCTGAATACATCCAGTAAGTCCTAACCTGCTTCATACTGGGTAAAAACAAACTCATTTTCACTTGTTTTTCAAGGTGCCTGTATGAATTTTCAGCAGGAATTCCATAAAGAGCAGGCAAAGACAAAAAAACTTCTTTTTCTATTTTTCTGCAGTCCTCTATTAAGGGAAAAATGTCAAAGGAAAAACATTTTACTTTTATTATTAATGCATTGTACTGAAACAAAATGGGGTGGGGGTAATGCTATGAAATCAATGCAAGGAAAAGTGAACATTGCCTTTTGGGCCTGCCTGGATGAAATGACAGACTCTGTGGTGGCTATTGTGCCTAATTCACCTCCTAGCACAGACCCTGTAAAAACTGTGATTCTCTAATTTATGCGCATTTTCAAAAAACTGACACAAGCAGACAGCTCCACATTTTCATAATGAAGGATATTTATTCCTTCATTAAGTAGAACAATTTTTTTGACTAGCTGTTTAGATAGTTGATAGTACACGTTGGTAATGATCAATATACACATTTAGTGATTTTAATTGCTTATATTCAATACATGACTGGAGATTTGTCTGCCAAGGTTACTTAAAAAACCCCACAAGCCCTGACTCAAATTCTACAAAGCTCCGATTCTAATTTGACAAGCCCTGACTCAAATTCTACAAGTTCTAATTCCACAAGCCCTGACTCTAATTCCACAAGCCCTTATTCAAATTCCACAAGCCCTGACTTTAATTTCAATATGCCCAAAACTCTGAGCCACCGTCTAATTGCTCTATAAACATCCTCCCTACTCGGTAGATCAGCAGTGTTTATGTTCAATACCACCTAAAATGTCTTGATTGATACAGTTTCTTTTTACTTATGATGTTCATAGGCGCTGCTTAATATGTTCAATCAGTACTGAATTACACTTGTATAAGCATGACCTATTCATAGGTCAGTCTTCACTTCTTTACAACTTTCAACAGAAGTATCATAAGTAGACAATTTTCATAAGGATAAGGGGCATATATGGGAATTTACTGGTCTATCAACATCTTATTATCATTAGGCAAATTAGATTTTTGTTTTGGATGAGCCCAATGGGAATCTCACTTAGAATATGGGAGGGGCCCAATCTGAAATTAGAATGGTCCTGGGCATCAGGTTATCAGATTTTTAGCACCACACTATTATGCAACCTCAATTTACAGTATGTTCAATTGAAAAGATAAATTTATGTCAAATGAAAGGTATGCTATCTAAAAAGAAAACTTTTTAAACCAAGAACACAACAACAAATGCAACATCTACTGCTGATGCTATTTAAAAAGGCAATGTCTCTATAACAAAAGTACAAAACTATATAATAACTGGTAATTTTAGTTTATAATATTAATTTTTGCATCTGCTATAAAAGGACATATGAAAATTATAAGTGACGTAGTTTAGGAGTTTTAACAAGTCATAATCATGTATATTTAAAAATTCCCCCAAATGCTTGTTTCACTATGAAAAATTCACAATTCAAGGGATGTGGACCCCAAAATTTTTGGGCTTAATCCTTTATGCTTTAAAGTTTTGGACCTTATTAGGTCTTTCACACTCACGTGAAATGGTCACATGACTGTTCAGTTTGAATGTACTTCACAGGCAAGACATCTGCTCAAATTTAACAAAATTAATCTTCTAATGGGTTCAAAACAATCTTAAGCATCTTCAGTGCTCAAAAACTCTGACAGTCTGATGCTGAGGGCCCCTCTAATTTCATATTGGGCCTGTCCTGTATTCTAAGAGAGATGCCTGTTGGGCTTGTCAACAAAAAATAATCAGATTTGCCAGAGAAAACATTGATCGCACTGATGAAATGGTGAAATGTATTTTCAAGATGTTGACATACTTGCCATAACATGGTGCAATCTGATTAAAATCAGATCACCAACGTGATGTGGAGATCTGAATTTACTCAAATTGTAACACGGTACATCATGCTAAACATGATTTTGTAATATTCCCAACCTCCTGACATGGTCGCATTTCAAGAAAACAATTTTCTGTAAACTTTGAAGAAAAAAAAACAACATCACTTTCAGTACATGTCCATTACATGTATCATGTATAAATGGTAAATAGTCATGATTGTAAATGATGTATAACTATCCCTTGGGTAGTTTAAATAGTGGCAATTAAAAGGCAAATAGGTTATGTATAATCAATCATTTCACATAATTACTTAATTGGCTGACAATAGCTAGTGAGATGTGTTTGAAGAATGTAGTGGGTGAGCCGATTCTGCTCAATTGCATAGGTATGGTCAGGATGTGGAACAACCCAAATAGGTAAATCAAAGAGATGCTAGATATGTGTAGGAGAAGAACTGTTACGAGTCTATGCTCTTACACTAAGTAATAGAAAAGAGTGAAAAGCAACAAGATTTGTAAAATTCAACAAATAATTTATTTCCCTAGAATAGAAAGTAATAACGTAACAAAGAAGGATCTTTCAGTATTATGAATTAAATCCCATATACCGGATAATCCTAGAATTACAGACTCAAGTCCTAATAATTTGAAGTCCTGAATAAAATTCAGTTGAAGTCCAAATTAAATCCAAAACTGAAGGTGATGATGTGTCTGTGGTAGCTCGCAGCGTGTTGACGTGCCAACAGTCTTTTGTTGAATCACAGTACAGCTGTAATATAATAGTGAATTTCTTTTTTCAAACATTCTGGTAAGAGTGTTGTTTCACAGGTGTGGAATTTACAATTTCAATGTCATGGTAGATTTTATTTGTTCTTGTAGGAACATTTGGAAATAAGTGCTCATATTCAAGTAATAACTGTTTTAGTTCATTCTTTTCTTGTTGCTGCAAATGTACAAGTTTTTGGTCTAGATTATTCATAATTTCTGAATTCCGAAGATTTGTTACTCCAAAGTCAATACAGTCTGACTGCATTCCATCGCTTAAATCCTCAGTGTGTGGGACCAGTACAAATCAATTAATTGCATGATTAACCTGGCTATCTCAATTTCTATCAACATACCGGTACTCCTTTAATACATTTACATTCCAAGAGTGCTATTTTCATACTTTAACTCACTCATTTTCTTCTGAACTTTGTAAGGTCCATTGTACCAAATTTGAAGAAAATTGTGAAGAATTAGCAAGAGAGACAGAACTCCACTACCATACTGAAAAATTCCCTCCATTGTCGTTCTGTTGTACCTTAATCTCACTTTTGACTTGAACTGCTGGATGTCAAATTCAAGCACATCAGGCTGGAAAATTCCAGACATAAAATTTAACCCTTGATCAGACTCAACCGATTTGGAAAGGCCAAACTAAGCAACAAAAAAAAAAAACTTTATCAAAGCTTTTACTATTGTTTTAGTTTTAATATTCCTCAAAGGAGATGCCTCTGGGAATCTGGCAGATGCACACATTATGGTCAACAAGTATTGGCTACCTGACTTGGTCTTAGGTAAGGGATGGACACAACCTACCATTATTCTGCTAAATGGTTCGTCAAGTGCAGGAATAGGTTGCAGATGAGCCTTAGGTATCTTCTGATTGGGTTCTCCTACCATTTGACAAGTGACAAGATCTGCAGTATTTACATACATCACTTTTTAATTTCTGGCCAATAAAAGTGATTCAAGATCTTGTGATAAGTCTTACTGATCCCTAAATGACCAGCCAAAAGAGTTTCATGGACTAGACTAAGAATTTCCTGTCTGTATGATTTTGGAACTATAGTTTGATGGTTCACTGAACATTCATCATCAGCAGGTACCTCAGGTGCTCTCCATTTTCTCATAAGAACCCGATTTTTAACAAAATAGCAAACAGGTACTTCTGTAGCTTCAGTTTCACTAATGGCCCTATAAAACAAACAGGAGATCTCAGGATCTTTTTCCTGTTCAACAAGTGATTGTCATTTGTCATCCTGATTAGAATAAAAAGAATGAGTAGTTAAAAGAGGATCTCTGTGATCAATACCCTCTGAATGATCCAAACATGGAGTAAAAGTGACCCCATCAAAAGCCTGACCAATACATTAGTCAGCTAAAGGAATACTTTCCTGATCAACATTATTCTCAAGAGCTTTCCTTGCCATAGCGCTAGTAACTGCACAAGCTGGGTATAAATCAGGGATTTCATTTTCAATAGTATTGACTTTCTGATCCGAACAAAGTTTGTCAGTTACAAGTGGACCTTACAAGTGGACAAGTTACAACCTTATCTCCAGCTAGGTCATTGCCTAGCAACAAATGAATGCCCTCAATGGATAAAGATGACACTGTTCCGACTTCACAGGTCCTGAGAATAAATCTGATGACAATTTACACAATGGAGAGGAACATTAACAAAGCCTCACTCACTCTACTCCCAGAATAAGAACACTCTCATTTGAAGAAGACTTCTCAGAGAAAGGAAAAGTACCTGATAATAAAAGACTCTGAGTGAGAAGCTCCAGTGTCCCATAAAATTTTAATAGGGATAGGATAAGTGATATAGAACCCTTTGACATGAATGGTTCATAAGTCTCCAATAAAATCAGACTAGGGTTTATCTGATCCAACAAATGCATTGCTTTCAATACATGACCATGACCTTGACCTCTTAGAAATAAGAGAATTTGGAATAGGTCTGTCTTGATTCTGTTGCTTATTTTTCAATTTATAGCAATCAGAAATAACATGTCCTTTCTTCTTGTAATAGGTACACGCAGGAAGAGATATGGACTTCTGATCAATCTTGTCAGAAACTTGATTTCTAAAAGTTGTGCCAGATAGAGTGGAAGGGCTCGTATTAGTCTGAAATATTTTTTTTAGCCGAAGTCTGCAGAGTGAAAGACTTGCCATCTTTGCTGGCCAAGGTTCCGATGTGTTAACCCTATCTACATCATACAGATATTTCAGAACTCTGTCCGAGTGACATCTACCGGATTTCATGAGTTGTCTCCCTTAGTGTGTAATGTCTACTAACCAACAGTGTGTAACAGGAGTGTGTTGTATGTCTGCTGAAAATGGTGGATATTTTGTAAGTTTAACATTGAAAGTATGACTATATACCAGAGAGAAACCATTACATTTGTATTTGAGGGAAAGGATGTATTTGCACAAATACGGACCAGTAGAAGAAAATACGCTTATTTATGAGTCCATTCCAGATATGTTCTGCATTTGTCTCAATCTTGTAGGAACAGTGTTCAAATCTGAACAACCTGATTTTGATTTGATGCAGTGGCTTGCTATAGCATCCAACGAAATTCACAGACCTGAAGCATCAAAATATCTTAACAATCTGCCAGAGTGTAGATAGGCTTAGCACATCGGAACCTTGGTTAGCGAAGATGAAGACTTATTGACAAAAGAAACTTTATGAGCTAAGAAATACTCGTCAGCAGCATGAACAATATTTTCTAAAGTTTCAACCTTATGCTCATCAAGATAAGTCTCAATGTCGCTGTGGACATGGTTCTTGAACTCTTCAACTAATATGAGTTGTCTAAGATTTTCCTAATCTTGATCAACTTTCTTGGCTAAGCACCACCTATTAAATAACTGCTCTTTTTCTCTTGCAAATTTGACATTAGTTTGTCCAGCTTCTTTTTTATAGTTCCTGAACTTTTGTCGATAAGCCTCACTGCTAACTCATTACCCTTCAAGATGCATTCCTTAACCAGGTTATAGTGTTACATATATGTAATTAAATTGCTTGTATTAGTTTTAAAATTCTTTTTTATTTTATTTTTGTTTCATTACATTTTATTGTAATGATTATTTTCACGGGATTCGAAATTCTTTTTCAGTGACTCAAAATTCTTTTTCAGTAATGTTGTTTATCTAGGATGTAAAACGTGTTACATGAACAATATTTTCAGTTCACCTTGGTCCGCGGTAGTGTAAGCGCTACGCGAAAACGATTGGCTATTGCCAAGGTCATTTCATCTAGTTTGAATAAACAATGTTTTATTTTTAAATTTATTTCAGAGTTAGATAGGGGTTCTTCCTACGTGACAAACTGCATTTTTGCTATTGCGTTATTCAAATGTTGAGAGACCACGTAATCTATCTCGCGACAACGGGATGATAATTTGTTGGATATAATAACCTTTTCTGAGCGCTCATCAGTCAGTTGTATTTCGGAAACCTTGAAGGCCAAATAGGTATTTTATTGTTGAAACCAGAGTGTTTTAGAAGTTCATTTCTTTTTGGAACTTAATTATTTATTCTCTAGAAAGCAAACGAGTGTACTGTTTTGTAAATTCTGCAAGAAATAAAGTCAGTGGAAATTTATTCTGAATTATTCTGAAACATAAACTGTGATTCAATTGAGGAATTGTTGCTATTTGTACAAGGACCACATCTGATGTCATCGCCTTCCATATTGGAACGTCGTCGTGATTCGAACCTGGATTCAAATAGAACTATTTAGTGATAGGACTTGTATTTTTCATTCTTAGGATTAAATTTTGGATTATGTTCACAAACCGTAAGTCCTATTTTCCAATTTTTACATTGTTTTCTAGGGAAATAAATTATTTTGTTAAAGTATACAAAGCTTGTTGTCTTCACTCTTTTCTCTTGTTATTATTGTACGAGCCTACACGTAACAATAGTCAGCATTTTTCTGTACTGACAGGCAAGCATAAATGTCTCGGGCCTTGTCAAAAAGTGCTGTTTGTAATAACAGTCCAATGCTCTCTTGGCCATTTCAAAATTTTCAGCAATTTTTTCAAAATGAAGAAAATATTTATCTACTTCTTTTTCTACAATGATCCTGATGTTTACAAAATAAAAATGTTAGTTATGATAAGAAATTTATTGTTAAAATTAACAATATAAAACCTGGACTAGGTCAGGTACACAGGTGAATTCCAATAATCTTGAACAAGACCCAGATAAACATATTTACTTCTATTAATAATGATCCTGATATTAAGCCCATACATATGGAGAATATTTTAGCTATGTATTAGTTGTTTTCAAAATAAAATGTTAAAAAGTCAATTCAGGTCAAGCAGAAATTAACTCAATTTTGGACAAGGTCAGGTCCAACATACTATATTACATTGCAATAGCATGTAATGAAATTTTTTTTTTTTTTAAAAAAAACCTAACAATCAATACAAATTACATATACATAACAGCACATACTGCAATTATATCAACATCTGTCAACTTGGTTCTGACCAGGATTCGCTCTGAGAATCTGCTGAGAAGTTTGAACACAACGACCATCCAGTCTCTAGTGAGAGTAGTTATGAACACTAATGACACTTGCATTACCATCAAACCTCCTATTGAACCCTATTAAATTTATATTTGAATTGTCTTAATTGCATTGTTGTGTGACAAAAAATATCGAAAAGGGGAACATTTTGGGCACAGTGCTGAAAGAAAAATTTTTTCAGACACAGAACCAGGGCTGGTGACTTTTATAAACTGACAAGCACCGTCTTAAATCCACAAGTCCAGACTCCAATATCCACATGCCCAAATTTACCCTTTTAAATATTGTCACACAATTTTGCAATAGCTACAATCCGAATATAAATTCAATAAAGTTCAGAGGGGTTTGAAAGTAATACAAGGACCATTAGTGTTTATCGCTACACTCGCTAGGGACTGGATGGTCCAGGTGTTCAAACTTCTCTGCTGAATTCTCCAAGTGAATTCTGTCAGAACTGAGTTGACAGATTTTGATGTGTTCTTTGCAGTATATGCAAAGAATTAATAGCCACCCCCCCCCTTATCTGTGGGGTTTTTTTTGGGGGGGGGGGCTAGAGTGCTTCACAAAGTCAAATTCTGTCTACCAAAAGTTCTGAAATTTATTTTTGTTGGGCTTTGTTGACAACTGTTTCCTAAATTGGCTTAAAAAATGAATTACACTTGAACACTATTCCAACAACTGAATGATCGTGCTTTGCATTCTATTTATGCAGTTAAATCTGACTTACCCTGCTGCTGTTCACAAACTTGTCAAAAATGTAATACATATGGCTTAAACATTGTCATTCAAGGCAATGATATGCAATAACTTTTCTTGTACACCCTTCTAGCATCTTTAATTGACCTATAATGGGTTGTTCCACTTCCTGATCCTACCTATGCAAATTAGCACAATGGGCTCACCCACTGCAGCTTTCAAACCCATCTCACTAGCTATTATCAGCCAATTATGTAATATGTGAAATGGAGGCTTACATGTGACCTCTTTGCCATTAATTGCCTCCATTTAAACTGCCCAAAGGTAGTTTTATATCATCTCCAATCATGACCGTTTACCATTTATACATATTACATGTAACGGCCATGTACTGAAAGTGGTGGGTGGTTTTATCCTTCTATTTTTGAAGATTACTGAAAATTGTGTTTTCTCGAAACACAACTGTGTCAGAGGGTTTGAGAGAACAAAATTGTATGTTTTGCGCGACATGCCATGCTTCAATTTGATTAAAATCACATCTCAATTTCATGTAAGACAGTAGTGATCTGAATTAGATTGCACCATGTTACAGCAGGTATGTCAACATCTTGAAAATACATTTACACATTTCATCAGCACAATCAAGGTTTCCTCAGGCAAATTAATTTTTTTTTGATAAGCTCGGCTCCTCACTTAGAACACAGGATGGGCCCAATCTAAAATTAGAGTGGCCCCAGGCTTTGGGCTATCAGATTTTTTTAGCGCTGGGGCATATGGAAATTGGAGTCTGGGCTTGTAGAATTTAAGCCAGGGCTTGTGATGTTTTTTTAAGTCACCAGCCCTGGGCCTGTGTCAAAAAAATTTTTCTCTTAGTATTGATCCTTATATGGTAATTTGATGAACACCATTTGAAATTTTTCCCAAATTTGTAAAATTCTCAGCATTATTAATTACTGCTTTTATTACTGCTCCACTATCTTTTGCCACTCAATGTGGCAAGGTGGTGACATCATCAACGTTAATCAAAAACTGTAACTGGCCATATTTTTCACTTTAAATTCATTTTATTTTGATCATATTTTACAAACTGTTTCAAAGATATTAGTTGTGGGGGGTTAATTCCAACATGAATATGCTGGTGGTGATTAAGTACAGTGACTTTAATTTTCTGTCATAAAAGTGGTGCATATCTGTTGTTTTCATGTGACATCACAAAACAGGTTTACTTCCATATCCACCATTTTGATTCTCTAACCACGCAAGCAGGCACATACAACATTGTTCTTCCCACATAATTACGAAGGCACGTCTCATTTTGTGTGCAAGGATATAATAATACATCACATTCTGTTGTGCATGTCAACTTCACAAGACCAAATGTGTGACTTTTCCCTTATTTTCTTCACACAAAACATTGACATTTCAACCACCTTTGTTATTCTTTCATAAACAAATTGATCCATCCATAAACAGATGCAGAAACAAATGTGTACACAAAGAAGCAGAAACATGTAATGATTTTCAATTTACATGGGCCGAAATCAATCATTTGGTTATAGTTCAAGTAAAAAAGCCAATCGTTAATATAAAATTTCATGTTTCTAAAGCATTTCAAGAATAATTGGTTTTGACATTCGGTATAAAGTCATGCTCCATTTGGCAAATGTTTCGTTTTAATACACTGAAGATAAAACTTCTCTGAACAGCTATTGTTTACATTGAATATCATCCTACATCCATCATCATCATCACCACAAATACAATATTTGACCGTACTTATTAAAATTGGTTTGTCAGCTGTCTTTGGCACAAGAAAATGTTTTCACGAAAAGTATTTGTACATAAATTTGTACATAAATATTCTGGCATAGGACACATGCTATGAAATTTTATTTCTGTAACTGGTATTGTATCCCGAAGATCATTGTCCAGAAATACTCTTTCAAGGTGACAAGCTTAGGGACACCATAAAAAATAATATTGTCTTTTTGTATAAAAAATAACTGCATTTCTATTTTGATAGCAATATGCATGATTATGGTTCAACTGCACTTTCTGTCTTTCAACATAAGCCAGGTAACTTAGTTTTATTTTTATTTTCATGCTATAGAGGTACATAATTTCAAGTATAATCTATGTATCATTTTGATTACGTAAATATCCTTATCGACAATTAAATGAGATTATCTTGAATATACGTGATGACTCCTGCTGATAAAGGTTAGGGACTCAAAATGGCAGTGCAAGGTACGCATGCATTGCATTGTGGGTATTTGTATACACAATCGAGACATCTGTGAAAACAATACATAGGTTGGTCGGCAAGACGTCACAAGCTTAGCGACCTACTTTCTGCCATATTGCGGAGGTGAAAACAATTGCTTAGTAACAGTACGGTAGTGTTAGTTATGTTCAATATAGCAAACCGTTTTGGTTTACCTATATATTGTTTATTATTTCTGTTTTCTGTTCAGAAGTGCTGCATAGTCTTCTGTACAAGCTGGATATAAAACCATGAATGTGTGTCTGTTGAATATTTTTATAGACGTAATATATTTTAGGTTGATAAGGGTGGCAGTGGTGTGTACGTGTCACATACATGTGTATACAACAATATACGCCAATTAGTGTCAAGACAGTTTAAAGGCTGTGTTTCTTTTATAGTTTGTATATTGTACACAATAAAATGACGAATATAAATGCAAGGATCATGAAATCAGTTGGCCATTCTTGCAATGTCTTACAGTTACAAAGAGATGCTGGATAGCGATGCTAAATCATGATATTTACAGAAACTTAAAGTTGTGGAAATTAATGATTGTCCTTATAAATTTCCTGCAGATATTTGGGTAAATAACCCAACAAAGTGGCCTGAGGTGACATGGCCTGATGTTTGCAACTATCTTACAGATACACCTGGTAAGTTCTTTTTAAACAAAATATTTTGTTGAAGTAATTGTACACCTTTTTCTTAAACCTATTTTTCTTTAAATAAACTACAACAAAATCTGAAATTTTCAGTAGGTATTACCAGCGATCCTAATTATTTTTTAAAGTTCTCATTATTTTATATTTTTCCATTATTATTATTATTAATTGTCCTGTTAAACCTTGGTTAATAAGCACTAAAAGTTGTGTATTTTTCAACCTATGTACATTTATCCAAACTGCATTTATAATAATTTTTTTTCCTTTTTTTTTGCAAGGAGTGTACACCAAAGAGTCAATGAAAAACTACACAAGTCTTGAGGCACACAACTTTTTACTATCAGGATGGGTGCAAACAGTATATTATATGCAGCCTGAGGAAAGCAACAATTTTGTGTTGAAGGCTGATGTCAAGCCATCATGGAGAGTGACAGATGAACCTCATCATCCATGGATTGCTATTACCAGTGAAGGAAGGGTCAGTACAGCACATTGTGCACATTGTGATTGCATGGCTGGGTAAGCATTTTTTTAAAAGTTATATAAACATTAGAGTAGTCATATTCTAGTTGGGTAATACTTGTGTAGTAATCAAACTGATAGCCATTAAACTATTATTTTAATCTTTTTATTATTACTGTTTAATACTTTAATGCTTTGCAAATGTTTACACTGCATCTTTCTCATCATTACACGTAAACAAGAGAGGTTTATATATTCTGCTTTGCTACTGAATCATGGTATGATACAATCTATGTGTAAATTTTGTTTAATTTTTCAGGCTGGGAGAGTCATGTTCTCATGTTGGTGCCCTTCTTTTCAAAATAGAAGCTGCAGTTCGCAATGGATACACATACCAAGCATGCACAGAAAAACCATGCGAATGGAATAAGTGTTTTGTTAAGTCTGTAACACCAGCACCAGTTACATCAATTAAATTTTACAAGGATAATGCAAAGAATAGGCTAAGAGAAAGTATTGGCACACGAAAGCCACCACCTCCAGCACCACTACCGGTAGTTTCAGAACAGCTGGGATTCATTCAGAGCTTTGAGAGCTGCCTACACAAGCCTATCGGACTAAGCATATTCAAAGAAACAACTCATCACTTTGCAAGTAAAGACAAACAAATATCAGTATGATGCTTGCCAATACCAATGATATCTTTATATGACCCAGACAGCATTAATCTTAAAAGAAGAATTTGTGGAAAAGTGTAAACAAGTATTGCCAACTGTGACAGTTGGTGCCAGTGAAAAGGAGTACTTAATGGAGTGCAACAAAAATCATTCCAATTCATTGGTATGGCACGAGCAAAGAACCGGTAGAATAACAGCATCTGTGGCATATAGTGTACTGCACACCAATATGGACTGTCCTGCTCCTTCACTAATTAAAGAAATTTGCAACCCTGTACAGCAAGAACTGAAAAGTAAGCCAGTGCAATGGGGGTGTTTGCATGAAGCTACTGCTCTTCAGCACTACAGCTGCCATATCTACACAACATCAAGATGTGAAAATTACAAGGACAGGATTAGGTTTGTGTATGGATAAAGGGTTTATCGGTGCTTCTCCTGACGCTCTATTTTCATGTTAATGTTGTGGCAATGCTGTTGTGGAGATAAAATGTCCATATACATTAAAGGATGCCAATGTAGATGAAATCACCAGTGCTACTAACTACTGTCTTGCGTCAAACTATAAATTGAAGAAAGACCATAACTACTATGCACAGGTCCAGCTTCAACTCTGTGTTTCAGAACACATTCTGCCACTTTGTTGTGTGGACCAATAAAGCATGTGTTATCAGTGTGGTCAACAAAGACCAACATTTCATTCATAACATGGTAAACAAACTTGAACTTTTCCAGACTGAACACTGCCTGCCAGAATTAATGACATGAAGACAGAGGAAGGCTGAAACCATAGCATAGGCAGCATCAGTCAGTACTTCAGATGACAAGAGAGAACTCTGTTACTGTCAAAAAACCTGGAATACAGACAATGGCGATGACATGAAAGGGTGTGATGGGGCCAATTGCAAGTTTAAGTGGGTGCATCTCGCTTGTGCCAAGATTACCCCCCCACCATGAACTTGGTACTGCAAAGAATGCAAAAGGCAAAAAAGGCAAAAAATGACCTTTTATGATTTAATGAAACAAATGCATTATTTGTCATCTTTATGTCATACTAAAGTGCATTTATATAATGAACATTCGAATTTATAAGTATGTGAAAAAAATCTATATATAAAAGTCACTTTCCATGAATGCAGTTATGGAAATAGACTTATCAAAACATTGTTAACAAAGTAGCTCAGTTTAACCATTTAAATATATCATTATGTACATGAAATTGAAACTTATTCTGCATACTAAAACACAATTGTGACATTGCCTCAAAAAAATGATCAGATCGTTCATTTCATCAACAATAGCAATAATGTCACGAAAAACTCCAATGTTAGTCCTGCTGGTTTATCTTTCATTAAAAAGTTAAGTAATC
The DNA here is from genome assembly GCA_016617855.1 of Megalonaias nervosa. Classification (NCBI taxonomy): domain Eukaryota; kingdom Metazoa; phylum Mollusca; class Bivalvia; order Unionida; family Unionidae; genus Megalonaias; species Megalonaias nervosa. The sequence goes on along the minus strand of JAECUM010001629.1, from coordinate 100,271 downwards.
CGTTTCCAGTAAATAAATAATCAAAGAAAAATATCAGTATAGAGGCATTATTCTGCATACCTGGCGGTTTTCAGAAGTGGGTGCCTTGTGCCAAGTAATTTTCTAATATGGATTGCAACATTTGATAACTCGTCACTCAGAAGACATCGAAGACTCATGAACGAGGTGGGGTAGCCCACGAGCTTTTCTGCATCTGATACCGCTTTGGTCCAATTACTTGTTCTGGAAGTTCCAAATATACTCACAAAACGAGACGGTAAAGACACACGGAGACCGTGACAATTCAGTGTAAACAGTCTTATGCAATCTCGATTTCTAAAGATAAATGTACCGGTGCGTCCATAGTTAATGCTTAACATAGATGCCATTTCTATTAATATTTTAAAACTAATTCCATTATGCTCTGATAGTTCACTGTTATTTGTTCCTACTTAAATGCAAGTCGACTGTACTAAATTTTGAAATGATATTTGTCGTATAAAACGTCATTAAATTGCCGCTTATAGCATTTCCAACTTAACAAGGTCTAGTCGATCACCTCCAAATACATTCGGAACAACTAGGTTATCGCTGTCAAACAAAATACGCCTCGGGCATACATCGGGTGCAGTAATTTAAGTTTTGAAAAATGTACACATTTTATTTGGCGAAAATGGTTCCGCAGTAAAAGAAATATCAGTCTGTTTGACAATTTTGGATATCTTTACAATGGCTTTACGGAGGGGGATTATGCCAAAATTTTATGCATATAGTTTCAATTATATGCATGTATTTTCTAGTTCTACATGTATATGCTGTCAATTCTATTTTTCGTTACCCCCATTTTGCGTTTTATATGACTGTAGAATGTACATTGTAGATTGCATATTATTCATATGCTAATATTTATTACTGAATCCGTTAAGTTTGTTATTAAAATACTGCAATTTCGTGATGCAGATTCCGTGAGAGTGATTTGTTTTTTGTGCATTTTGATTACATTCGTTAAAATTTTAAAGGATATTTCCAACTAAAAATGTTCTCTTTGAAGTGTACAGATTTCATTTGCATCAAACTGGTAATGCCTTCACATACTGAGAGTTAGAATATAATGCAATTAAAGCTGCAAGCTGACTCAGAGCAAAACGCAAGTAACAATAGATTAATGAGCCACGGCCAGAATAGAGGACGCGTGCTATCTGAATGAAACTCGTGACGCCGTTGCGGTGTATTGCACATTTTCATCACACAGGAAGTACATGTGATTTGAGCAGGGACTGACGGGACTTGACTCAGCTGCATATGTGTTTCTGTTATGGTATTGATTGATTGGAATCATAATGTGAGAAAAATATAAATTCTTTCAATTGAAATTATCAAGAAGTTATATATATATATATATATATATATATATATATATATATATATATATATATATATATATATAGTTCCTATATGTGATTTTCTAATGTGTTAGTTTTAAATTCTTTTTTATTTTATTTTTATTTTATTACATGTTATTGAAATGATAACTTTATTCACTGGATTTGCCATTTTTCCGGACAATTCAGTTCAGTTCGTTTTGATCTGATAAACAGTCAGTACTTTGAAACTTTGTATCTTTTGCTGACCTAGGTTCAGAGCCAGTTTCAGCTTTATAGTAAGCAACTCTTTTTAAAATTTTTTTTATTTTTTTATTATTGAATCTTATAGAAAGATTCGTTCAGTACAATCGAATTCGTCCATGGCGGGCATGACAGCTGGCATATAATGGTATCACGGTACCAATTGTTTTTCCATAGACCTCAATGCTAATGTTTTGTGAAATAAATATACTTTCTATCCTACCTCAGCATGCATGTCAGCCACTGTCACAGAGAACAATGTTAGATTGTCAATTTGACAAGGACAGAACCAGGTACTCCATTGCATTTAAGAGAGATAACTCTGCTGGAACTAGACAGGGGTAAGAGTTATCTAGTTACACCAGACACATTTTCAGTCATGTGTACCACATTTTAAAAAAAAAATCATAAAAAATACAAAATGGGATATAGTTATGAATTAACATAAACTCACATGTTGCCAAAAGGCTCAACATTTTTTTAAGCCTAACAGAAAGTACAACCCTTACATAATGCACCAATCACAGCTAGTTTTGTGATTTATTTCTGAATGCAATGTTCCCTACACCTTAAGCTCCGCCCACCTGGGGTTGTACAATTAGTACCGTTATATCTAATGTTACTACGTCGCTTGAAAGGAAGTGATCACGTGACCTATCAGGCGATCCGTTTTGCATTTCAGTTGGGTTAAGACTGACGTATCATAGTGATTTTTAGTCAGTCGTAATTCATACCTTCGGTCTCAAAGGTATTTCTGTTGTTGCCAGTTTGAATTGAATTTTTTATTTAAAATAATTTATTTACCCTGGAAAATACTTGTGCTCATCAGAATTCTTGGACAAAGACATTTACTGAAAATTATTCGGAATTCTAAAGCCGGAATATTATTCTTGGTGATACAACAAGGAACTGTTGACACGAAAATGCAAAACAGGTTATCGAAGACGTCATTGCCTTCCATCTTGGAGCTTCATCGGGATTCGAGCTTTGATTCACTTAGAACTTTTAGTGATAAGACTTATATTTTTAATTATCGGATTAAATTTTGGATTTCATTCATAAACCGTAAGTCTTTTTTCATATTTTTACCTTGTTTCTCTAGGGAAATAAATTATTTTGTTAAATTTTACAAAGTTTGTTGGCTTCACACTTTTCTTTCTTACTTTTGTACGAGCCTAGACACGTAACTATATATATATATATATATATATATCAGCGAGTGCTGGCGCTGGAGTTGCTGTATCGTGGTCGTACGTGGATACTGTATCGGTGGCCTGCGTGCCGATGCTAGTCAAGAAAAACTGTCGGTAGCTAGCGGAAACAAAGTATGGCCCCAATATGGATCGCATCTGCAATATCTGCGCCTCCAGTCATTTGGTAGTCTACGAATAATCATCTTCCCATGCCAAGGTTCTGATATGATAACTTTATCTACATCTTGGCGTATCGAGCAGATATTTCTGTGCTTCCGGTCAGTGAAATTCATTAGATGAGGCGGCAAGCCACCGCATCCAATCAAAATTAAGTTGTTCAAATTTGAACATTTTTTCGACATGATCGAAAAAAGGATAGCACACAACTTGAATGGAGTGATAAATAAGCAGTTTTTCAGTACCGGTCGTGTTTGTACAAATGCCTCTCACTCAAATACACCTGTAATGGCTTCCGTCTGGTACATAGTCATACCTTTGATGTTAAACTTCCAAAGTATACTTTTCACCATCTGCGGCGCACCACGCTATGGGTTGGTTGGCATTGCATACTAAGGGAGGCAACTCATGAAATCCAATAGATGTCACTAGGAGAAAGCACCAATATATGTTCGATTCGCCAAGGTGTAGGTAGGATTATCATATCGGAACCATTGCTAGCGAAGATGACAAATGATGGTCGTTCAAAACTCGCGCTGGCTTCTGCAGAAAAATGTGGTAGCCCCAGAGCGTGGTGGCGTTGGCAAAGCTTGCAGTCAAATAAACGAAACAGCGCTGTGTCATTTTCGGGATTGCATATGTGCTGTCCACGCGTGCACTTGCACAAGCTTGCGGGGAAAGGGAACAGACCCTGATCAATAAAAAAAATCTCAAGCTCCAGTTAGGCTACTATTTTTCAATATCACGCACATCAAATGTGGAGAGAAACATTAGCAAATATAAAGCTGCAATCTAGAATCTACATGGTACAAGTAGTAGCAGAAATGGGGGTCTGGCTCAACCATCCCACTGTGTGGTCTAGGTGAGTGAGAATCGTCGTAGAACTCTACCGCTGAGTTATGAGGGTTCTGGCTCACCTGTGTTCGAAGGGGGTTCTGGCTCACTTTTCATTAATACTCACCTGCGCTCGAAGGGGGGGGGTTCTGGCTTACTTTTTTTAAACTGCGTGCGTTAATGTCCATGACGAGTGTGTAAATGCCATCTGTGGAGAGTATCGTTTATCTTCGAAGGAGCATAGTCCTTTGTTGTTGATGATAGGGTGGAGAGTTGATGTCGTTGTGATCGGAGAGTTCTTATGGAGTAGTATTGTAGATGTCCCTGTAATGACTGTATGTAATGATCGATCGTGGCAATGTGACCGGTAACTGAATTTTTTTTACTCCTTTGGCTTTTTCTTCATAGTATCGTCATCGAGCGTGATGAATACATTTTGGATATAAGTCATATGCCACAAGTTTCATCTTTGAACTATCCAAGTTTCTTTTTATTGTGTTTACAGTGAAATGGGTTTGTTTCTGGACAATCGCTAAGATCAAAGAGATCTCGACAGAGATCTGCGTAGACATCATCAGTGTGAATTTCGTAGACGAGCGAGTCGGTATCTGTCATGAGTAGTCTGGCTTTATCTCCGTAGTGTCGTTTGATGAAGTCGTAATGAAACTCGAGCACGAGCATTTTGGACAGATCGAGAACGGCTGGATCGATGTAGATGGGTTTATCGAGCATGCGATGTGTTTTTTTCTGGATTCGATGACGACGAGTTCTTCGTCAAAGATTTTCATGTTAACGAAGGTATCGTTGGCTACAAGCTTATCTCGTCGTCGTGGGTTATTGAGGATTTCGATTTTTTTCTGCGTCAAATGTTTTCTATGGTTATTTCGAAGACGCTGTTATTCATGAGTTTAAAGAAATTTTTACCGAAGTCCGCTGTGGTTTTAGCTGGTTGTTGGGTATTGAAATCGACGTAGGATTTCATCCATGGGTTTGTTTAAACTGCTCGATGAACTTGTTTAAGAACGATTCCGTGTTGAAGAGCTTGTTAGAGTACTCGATAATGTATCTTGTAGCGTGTTTTGTGATGGAGATTGGGTACGAGCTTTTTGATGTTGGCATCTCCGATTCCGAATCGTGTTTTTTGTTGGAGTTCTTGTGGAGAAAGCATGGAGGGTGTGTTTATGAGTGGTTTAGCGCAGAAGGGATAATCGTTATGAGCGTCTTGGAGATGGGGTGGATACTACAGATCGACTTCGGCGAAATATTCTCATGAGTCATCCTGATATCCTGCTTGTCTTTCATGGAGGAATTGTTCTTCGGTGATCCAGTGAAGATCACCTACGGGAACGGATTGCTACAAATCCCATCCATAGAGATTATTGGCATTGAGGTAGAGGATGTATGTGGATGGTTGAGTGGGATAGTAGTTGAACACGGATTTGTTATTGGCGACGACGCGTTTTTGCCTGATGGTGCAGATCCTTCCTCGAATCATGCTCTCAGTGAACATGCACATGTCTGATTCTTGGAAGAGTTCAAATTGCACTTGACTCGTCTTGAGAAGGGCATCCCTGGTGAGACCTGGTGAGGTGAAATACCAGAGTGGATCGAGTTGATAATGATCTAGACACATGTGTCTGAAATTTTCCAAGAGACCCATGAGTAGAAGTATGTCTGTCTTCAGGTACAGGTCGTAATAATCTCCGTGAGTGTGACATCAAAGCTCGTTCCATATCTTATTCGCGTACTGATACTCTTCCTCCGTGATATTGGAAAGATGTAATTGAGAATAGAAGGTCTCCAGAGCTGGTTTCATCGAATCTGGACCACACATCGATGTATTTGTAGGGATAAAATCCTTTTCGTTGCAGGAGAGAAGCATGATCTCCAAATTCGTTTTTGAGATGCATGAACTTAGGACAGGTTTGAGCGAGTTCTTCTAGCGACGATTCCATAAACTGGAAGGAATCGATGAATCGAAAGGGACCAATCGAAAACGACACGTATTTTTCGAAATTGTAGGGGATGCATTTGATGTTTGTTCCTACTTCACCGAGAAGGGCCCTGACTTGTGGATGGCTGAGTGCTGCTATGATGAAGTAAGTGTCCATCGTATCCTCGTAGATTATGAGCGATGACTGGAAGGAAGTCTGGATCTCTGAAGCGTTGATTATAATCCACGTAAGCAGCTCCTCGATAGTGACCAGTGACATGACAGTGATCTCTGACCTTTTTATCATGAGGTCGAAAGTACTCTTCTCAGATGTGGCATTGCTGTGCTGTTTTATGCTGCTTGAGTTGTGAGGAAGCAATGGGGTGTTGAAATTTTTCGGAGTTCGCAGATGCGTTTCCAATCCGTGACGAGTTGTTCAAAGAACCAGACGACGCAGTGCTCTTCTCGTTGCTGTTGGTACGTCGAAGACAAACGTTCATCGGCAAAGCAGCAAGTTTTATAGCCGATTGCTATTGGGATGTGCTTATGTTCTACTTGAGTAAAAGAATGGATGGGATCTGGAGAAGATCCTTGTACCTTTTCCAGGATCGCTTCTGAGGCAAAGACGATGTAAAACGTGTGCGCGTATTTTTTGTAGTAGTGTTCGAACTGCAGTATTCCCTCGCGTGGCATCTGTACGGTTTGTAATTCTTGGCAGTATCCCGACGAGACGTGATCATATAGTCGTTTGGATTGAGGAAAGCATTCTAAGCATCGATAGCAGAAATACCCATGATTCTTATGCTGCATGTACTGAGACTGAGATCATCTTAACCGGCTGAAGTCTTTGATGTACACGAAATTGTTTTGGTAATGCAGAAAATTGATGCTGCATAGTGAGGTTGTTTTTGGAGATCAGCAGTGGATAGACCACAAACTGTTTATCGACCGCTTTCTTATCATCGAGTCCGAGCACGTTGATGGAGAGTACTTGCTGAGTGTTTCTAATTTAGATACGTCTTAGACCGCTGCAGAAAAAGGTGATGCCGGTGGTTTTAAGGGTATCAAAATACGGCTTTTACTTGGGGACTCGATCGGCATTGTCCTCAGCTGGACATAGCGTGGAGAGGACAGCCCACGCGAGACGGTAGGGGTCGTTGTTTTTGACATTGATACAGGCTATGGCAGCTAGGATTTGCTTGGGGAGTGGTACGTACTTGCTTCCGCGTAACGGTGTGAATTTGGAGGTTTGAAACGAGATAAAATTGGCTGCAGCAAAGATCCAAGCTGATCCTGACTTTTGATAATCTTCCATGCGACGTTGGATAAACGACCAGGCGACATCAACGATGTGACTGAAGTCATCACTGCGATACACTATGAGTGATCTGGCTATGATCCACACGTCGATGCTTTTGTGTTCCTTGACCAGATGAATGTTGAGAGCGCCACCCAGTTTGATGGCTGTATGAGTGCGCAGTTCTGCTTGGATTGTAGGATGTAGAATGCGCTGAAGGAGTGATGGGTCGACGACGCGCTGAAGAATATTGGAATGATCGTAGATGAATCCTTTGTCAACTCCTCCGTAAGCTTTTTCAGTACGTCGAGGATGTGGAAGACACGTGATCTTATCGCGTTGTCGTTGAGGGGCTTGTGGATCGATCTTGGGTAGTGTTTTCTCAATATCATCTCGACGTGATTGACTGAGGATGTCATGCTGAAGTCAAACAAGTGTGTCCTTTGGAGCGGTTTTTCCCGTGAGTGTTTTGTATTTGTCTCGCAGTTGCTTTAGATACTGCTGCGTGGTGAGGATCTCTCTTCCAGTGATCACCTTGTACTCGTTGACTAGCTTACGGCGGACATCTCTGGGCATAGTCTTTAATGTTTTCGGACTCGCTCGATGAGCTCGTACAGAGCTTCATTGGATCTCGGGTACGGTACCGATGTACCTAACATCGACTGAGCGATGCTCTTTAGTCGACGAGCGATATCATGACGAATAATGAACTCTCTTCCTGGATCAGATTCCATAGGCAAGATTTTAATCCTTGCACTGATAAAGATGCTATAGAATATAGTCCTGTATTTCATTTCTTTAATTGCTTGTTCATTTTGTCATTTCTTTAATTGTATAACAAAAAATGTAATATCTGTTGTATAGTACCATGCATCTGCGTGGAACACAGAAGTCTGTGTGGTTACCTAAGGGTAGTACGGAAAAGTGTAACAAGTCCTGTACGACTGAGCACCGCGCTCACCATTTTGCTCTGATTAAGCGTGTAAGTCCAGGGATGCAACCTTGATTGGGATGTCAGGAAGGAGTTCGAGGCCAACTGCAAGTGTGACAGCGCTGTGGAGGACGAAACATCAGGGCAATTAAATATTACTACGAAAACGGCAGTACTTCCCAGAAATCCAAAAACATTCACAACTATTCAACGACTTTCTGGCTAAGATTAAGCATGACGCAGTGGAAAGTGCATCCCGTGTTTAGTCGTTACGAGACTAATGAGAAAGGAGAGGTGCGTAGCGTACGCACGAAAATCAGACACGCGCTGAGAGTTAGCACGAGCGGATATTTCATCATTTGCTTGTTTGTCCATGGAGTGAGGGCTACAATGAACTGTCATCGTTTCGTGTTTGAAGCACATCAGGGAGTGGTTCCCATCGGATATTCCGTCCTTCATCTCAACGGAGATACCACGGATAATCGGCTGTGCAATTTGGAGATAAAGCCTGACGGATAGCAAAAACATATTTCAAAATCATATTTTCACTCCATTTTTATTATGCGGAGGATCTGTACAGCAACTTGAGAAGTTCTTCTCGATGCATGCAGGAGATACAATGCTTGATTGAATGCTTGGTTCTTCATCGTAGGTGATGCTGATCGTGCCACTATCGTAGAGATTTTTCTGCTGCACCGGCGTGAGCCAAACGAGATCGTGCCCTATGCCCACGACTTTGGTGACCATGAGATCCACGCTGATAATCGATGCTGAGATGGAACGCGTTAACGATGGCCTCCTCGAGAACTTCCCGATTTTCCATGATGACATAGGTAAGTTACCGCGAATAGTCTGATGCGCTCTCAGCCATCTCTAAGTCCTCCATGGTTCTATACTAAGAAAAGTTTTAAATCTTTTTTCAACGTTTTTTTCACTCAGACATCGCATGCAGTGCTGTCTAATCGGATGTTCTTCGTAGTAGATCTTAACCACACCAGCATGTGCCAAGTACGCCGTTGTTCTCGCGTGAACAAGGCCTTTTCCACTCGATGCTCCTTGTACTTTGGTCAGCGCAGTTCGATGTGCACTGGTACGTTATTTCGTAAGACCGTGGCGATGGCTTCGTGGAGTGATTTCGGGATGATGCAAGATCACGTCGGTCACAAAGACCTCTTCCTCAGATCTTCTCTCTATTTTTCTGGTTATACACCTTTTCGAATGGCTGAGTGTCATACACTGTTTACCTACCATGTCCACGATGAGGTCGTCCATGGTTCTCATTTCGTTGATCAATAACGCCATAAGAAAAGGAGCTCCGTGCAGATATGAACGGATCTTATTGAGCATTTTCTGAAAGGACAGCATAGCCTGTTTAGTACCATTCTTTTTGGCCTCCAGTCGTGGCTTGAGACGTTTCGTCAGAGTCTGCATGGCTAGTCCAGCTCCGTACAAAATCAACATCATCGGATTAGCCATCGCTCCAGTATCAATTACTCCCGTTATGTCACGATCAATGGAATCATCGAAATGATTCTCAGGATGCATTTGCATCGTCGGTACGCATGTTTGTAGACGTAGATTGGGGGTTCTACTGTGATTCGAGAATTGTAGATCCTATCGTGGCTGTACCGGTATATAAGGCATCAGAGGTATTATCGAGTTTGATATCGTCGAGTCTCCACGTGAGAATTGTTTCGTTGACACTATTTCGTCCTCGAACCCTAAATTTCCATATCGTCACGTCTGGAATTTTGAGACGTGGTTCTAGAATTTGGAAATGTCATCACCAGATAGCCAGAGACCTGACCTACTATGGAAAACGTGCGAGCCACGGGCACATTTCCAGAGATGGATCCACCCGTTTTATCGTATTTTCCAGCCAAGGCTACTTCGAGATCGGCAGCTCTCATGGGTTGTAAAGACCCCGCCTCTGCTTAAGGAAGTCCGTACACGCTCATTCCACCCATGTTGAGATTTCCCGTCATCGTTCCACCCGCCAACGATAATCTGGTCTTCACGAGTGGGTTCACGTGAGACCAGCGTGCGGCATTGGCATCCAGAGGTGGATAACCCACATCTTCGAGATTGGTGAGACTGTGATCGCTCAAGTTGAGACGACCCTGCATGGAATCTCCAGAGCGGTTGACTTTCTTGTCGAATTTAGCCGCAGAACTACTTACAGTTCGATCAGAGTACCAAACGACGTGTACTACATGGTGAATTATATGGAACATGAACATCATTAACTTCGACACGAAAGAAAACACAAAAGAGCATTCGCATCATTTTTTGATGCCGGATTGGCATTACATGATCGTGGGTCCGACCTGTCGAGATAAAACCAATCTCCTGAATCTCCTGCTCAATAACATGATTTACACGCTTAATCCTCGTGAAGACAAATACCAAACATTACACGAGTTTAGCGACGCAGTAGCTGGAGACGATGTTTTCACGATAGCCGATCCAGTAGAGATTCAGCCTGTGGAAGAACTGGATTCAGACCTGCATAAGATCATCGTGTTTGACGATATTAAAATCAATCGCAAGAATATGAACAAAATGTATATTTTTCGTTGTCGCGACACAAGCGTTGTAACAACCTTTATCTCACTAAGTCGTACTACGATGTACCTAAGTACATCCGACGGAAAACGGGATGCTTCGTGCTGTTTTCATGACTGGATAACCGAGCCATCGACGCCATCGCGGGAGACTATTGCTGTAGGATCTCTTCCTCACAATTCAAAGACTGCTATGCCGCAGCGACCTCGAGTTCTAAACACGATTTCATGACCTTTCGAAGCGATGCAGAGACCGTTCCTTAAAACTATCGTTAGGGATTTGACAAATTTTACCTGCTTGATTAATATATAATGTCGTTCGAAAAAGTCGCTAATCGTCGTTTGCGAGCATGTACTCAAGAAATTTATCAACCAACGGGCAGCCTTAAGTAAATGCGTGCTCGAAGACAAACTTGGACAACAATCCTTTCAAAGCAATGTAGCTGGAGAATTGTTCAAGCCCATTCTGACCAAACTCGACGAGCCTCTCTAACGAAGTGCGATGTCAAGCAATATCAGTTATTGGACACGCTCAAAACGACTCAACAGCAGTATCAGCGAATGCTGAAGGAGTTCGAACCACCCACCACAGAGTCGACGTCTCGGAGATGATGAGTCGCGCAGAAGCCAAGGAAAAAGAAAAAGCATGGAAGGCTCAACTTATAAAAAATGAAGATAGAGGAAAAAGAAACAACCGCCTCTCTGCAGAAGATGAACGAGGAACAGATGGCCGCAGAGGCTGTTCTCGAAACGCTCAAAAAAGAGAAAAACAAATTCAAGAGGAAAAGATAAAGTTTGAGAAGGATAAAGAAACGTTTTTGAAAGAATTTTCGAAGGAGGAAATAGCTAAAAATCGTGAGAAAATTAAGATCACTCGTGCCGTAACTGATTTAGCTGCTGATATTGGTTATTAGAAAGTTCCTCCTATCGAAGAATGGCTTGACGGCTTTGTGAACCACACGCTTCGAGACATCGATGCCTACACATCTTTAGGATCGTCTGCCAAGGATAATTACTTTAAGTCACGCGCTGCACGTCACATGGTTAGCAAAGTCAACCAGGTGTATGGACCATGGATTGATAGGCAGCAATACAAGGATGTACAAACCCGCATGAAAATGCTACTTGAAAAGTCGAAAACGTTTAACGATCATATGTTGGAACAATCAGGACCAGAGAACCAGCTCACCGCTCTGGAGCTACACCAATGTTTCCCATGACGGATCAGCCCTATCAAGTAAGTGAAACAGAGCCTGCAAAAGGAGACAGCTCGATTCAAAGAAGAAGAGGGAGTCTCAACTAAGAAACTCATAGAATCAGTGCGGAAAGTGATCGATGAAAATGCTAAGAAAAGAAAACAAGCAAGTTATGCTGAGGAAGAGCCTCGAAACTCGAAACGAGATGACCTCAGGATCAGAGACATTCAAAAAACAAGAGGAGTATCTGCCAGCGATGCTGAGTGAGCATGTCTGCATAATGGATTCGAAGGGACGAGTGAGGTTCGGTCCAACATGTGCTTAAGATATTGAGATGAGTAAAATACTGGATTCGTTGATACCAATGAATCCTACTCGTGAAAATATCGACATCGCTAATAAAATGTCAAAGCTGGAGAAAGTGGGTAAGCTTAAAAAATCGGATGTGATAAGACGTCAACAGGAGATCAAACAAAATAAAGGACAAGGACTCCGTCGTGGAGGACGCATCCGCTTCTTTCAGACTCCTGCTGAAGTCGTCTCTCGACTCAAATTACTGATTGCTTCGAAACAAGAAGCGGGCAGTGTAGACGTGGACATCGATAACGAAATGGTTGAAATCCTCAATCATTCTTCTGGATCAAAAGCTGGTCACCTCAGGTCAGTATCGCATTTTGTACCAGGACTTCATATAGACGAATGGCTGTCAGTGATACTACACTATTGTTCGACTCCAAGTCGGTCACGTCCATGGTGAGGTATAATCCTACCTTAGAACTCGACCAGCAGACATCGTACGAAATCGCCTTAATCTCTGCCGAAATCAGGAACAGCTTCTTCAACGTGGTCGCACTTAAACCAAAAACTATCACGATCTCTCCAGGAGGATACTACATCACCGACATCGCCACTGAAATCTCCCGACTGATCACCACCAATGGAGATGTCTCAGCCAATATTAAAATAGAACCCAATTATTCCACGCTTCGTCCTCGCACCACCCTCTCAGGAAATTACATTGTACAATTTGACATCGCTAACTTCATCGGATATCTCCTGGGGTTTAGCGCGCGAACGTCTCTGACTCAAAATGGCGTGTACGAAGGAGATCAGCCCGTCAATATCACCGACGTCAACAGCCTCCTCATCAACTGCTCGATCGCTCAGGGATCCTTGTCTTCCGTCGATTAACGTGACTCGAGGCTCACTCATGCAAATTCGTCCGAATCCTTTCATTTACTATCCCATCCTGAACACGTACGCGATCTCGGAAATTACCCATGTGGCTGACCGATCAGTCTGGAAATACCATCGATAACAATAACGAAAGAATCACCTATTATCTGCACGACAGACGTAAAGTATGATAAAGTCGCAAGACGCAAATAAATGTTCGTAGATTAAATAAAGGTACGATGAGACCTTCACGCATACATCTACGTAAAATCGTAGGTGGAGTTTTATCCACCCTCTTTTCTTCCGTACAAGCAGCCCTTCCAGGCATCGCCGCTAAAGCCGCCCCCATCGCTCTCAAGGCAGCCGAAGCTGGATCCACGGGAGCAGCCTCTGCTGCGGAGACAGCGGTAGGACAAAAAAATATCCAGCAAAGTCATGCAAGTGACTCAGTCATGCCAGTTGCACAACCAGAGCTGTCCAAAGAAGCTAGTCGAGCTCTTCAGAAAACCTACATTGTCCTCAGCAATCGATCAGAATGAATTTTACAGAACCTGGATAAAAAAAGGTCAGCACACCAGTACCGAGTACCACCTATGTAGAAGCCGTCATGTCCGGGTATGGCTTAAAAAGATTATGGTAGTTTTTTTTATCACACTATTAAAACATAGCACCATGTATTCGAGATTTACTCCCGATTATCTCCGTCTCAACGACGTATTCCAGTAGATGACTCGACCACCGAGTACGAGTACTTGAAGTATCAGGATACCAACATCACCAATCTGAACGCAAGCACTCATCGAAAAATAGAGATGCCTGACGAAGATGAGTCCTGCTTCCACATAAGACCTTTCTAGAAGTCCGCGGAAAAAAAAAAAATAACGCCAACCCACCCGCGGACTATGTGACCAATGCGCAAACCACACTCCAAAATAACGGATTGTCGTTATTCAAGTCGGTTCAATATCAACTGAACAAGCAGACCGTGAAGAAATCAATGGCTACTTACCTCAAGCCAGCACCATCATGAACTTGATGATGTACAGCGATGACTACATGCGATCGTGCGCCACGTGTGGTAGTTCAGTGATACCACCAAGGGTGCAACAGTGGGCACATAATATCCTACCGCTGAGGGTCTGATTCCTGCGGCAACTGTAGCCGATGCCACGGGTGTGACTGGAGCCAATTTCAGAGCCGGTTTCTCTTTCGCACATACTGCCGGTTACAACATGGGATTTGCCGCTCGACGCCCTCTGACCGATACTAGCCACAAGATCTACATGTTTCTTCCTTTCAGCAACATCTTCGGTCTATGTCGAGATATTCGTACCATCTTCCGAGGCGTCAAACACACGCTGATACTGGAAAGAGACTCACCCACTCAATACATGCACATAGCAGCTGAAGTAGCGGCAGAACAATTCACCATGACGTGGCTGTTGAAGTGGATGACCAAAATCACGCCCTCTACAACACATATGCTCGCAGTGGAAAGGACGTTAGCCCGATTCACCAAGAAACTGTACTTCGAACAACACCACATCTACATGCAAGACTTTACGCCAGCTCAGGCCCCCACCTCGTGGAGAGTCGCCACCAATCCAGGCAGCGATTTTCCCAGACACGTCTTTGTTGCCTTCTAGCTGGTTGAACAACGTAACGCCGTTCAAGCACAACTTCAAAACAAGCACGTCTTTAACAACGTAGGTCTGTCTCGCATTCACGTCCGCATTAACTCCAGACAATACCCAGAAAAAGAACTCGAATTCAGCTTCGCTATAGACAACTGGAAATTATTCTCGAGCCTACAAGCTGATGGAGGCCACGCAAAAGTATCAAGAAGTGAATGCAGGCACGCAGATCGCGTTTGAAGATTTCGCTAACTTGTATCCCATCTTCCACTTCTGTGTCTCCAAACTTACCGAGCGTCTTAAAGACTCCCCTGCTGACATCGAAATCCGATGGATGGTCGCTCCAGGGGATGATTAGCTACGCTACGCGCTGGTCACCTCAGACCGATTCTTGACGCTGAATGTCCTCAATAGAAAAATGAATATCCTTGTATAGAAAACTCTGTTTTCCGAACCATGGCCAGGAAATATACATCTTGTAGCAGACGACGTGGCGGAGGCTCCATTGCCACCGCCATCGTTCCATTCGTCAAAACAATGGCTCCCAATTTATTCACTAACGTCCTGGCTACCTTAGGACTGGCTGCAGTCACGGGAGCCATCATCGGAGCTATTCAAAAAGCAGTCAATTGCAGTGGCACGCTAAAACGACGTGCCAGACGAAAAAAATAATAGCATTTCATATAACATCATGTCGTCGCACGTTCCAGTCGAAGTCACGCTGTCCCTACAGCAGAAAAAAAGTATCGCTGTAGCTGCCATTCATTAAAGACCTGTATGCAAACAACTAAAAGCCTCGGCACTCATCGCACCAAATCGGATCTTGCAGACGCATCGGCAAGCCGCTTCAATCGCTAAACATAAGGCAGAACGGAAAGGTATCGTTCTGAACTTGTCAGCATCACAGCTGTCCATACAAGGAGGATTTATCGGTCCATTGTTAGCAGGCATCAATGGAACATTATTGCCAGGATTGCTCGGCATTGGTAAATGACTCCAACTGCCAGGAACCATGAGAGGCAATGGCATGAAAAGAAAGGTCTTAAGCAACTTTGATCTCGAATATATCTTGGCGTCTCTCAATTTTCAAGGGGACTTTTCCAAAGATCAACTTCCAGAACAGATCAGGCCTGACGATAGCTGTGTCGTTAATCTCCAAAATTATTATGATGGACAGGGCACACACTGGGTAGCCATCGTCAATGATCCTCACTCCAACGATGTCGAGTATTTCGATTCGTTCGGCTTACCTCCTCCCGAGGATGTCGTGCGATATCTCCACACAACGCATAAAGGAGCGGTGTATAACTGGTTACAACTTCAAAACGTCGATGATAGCACCTGTGGGTGCTACTGCGTCGACTACATCCAAAAAAGACAAGAGGGACAATCTCCTGTTGAAGTTGTTTGACAACTTTCAAAATAATATCCACTTCTCATATAACCGTCATGATCTCGTGGTGCCTGAAGTGTAAAGCCAAAACGGAGAGCGTCGACCTCGTTGAGGTGGTCGCCAAAAATCATTGCTGCATGATCAAGTCGAGATGTGCTGGTAGCGGTTCTAAAAAAGCACACATCGTCACCGGTGAAAGTTAGTGTCATGACTTTGTATACAAAATTCATTATTGCAGACACTGCGAGCCCGATACGAGCTGCGAGGACCTTCGCGTGGAAAGAAATCTGTGTGTGGTAGACTGTAAATGTTGTGGATATCGACAAATTCTCGGAGGAGCTGTGGATGTCCATACTCTCATCGGAAAGCTTCCTAAACCTCATGGTGGATGGGCTTTGCCAGGATATAAATATACAGGGTCATGGAATCCCTTAGAACAACAATTGGATGAACACGATCAGCCGCTGCCAGGTCAGGAACCCTACAACGGTGTCGATGCCGTCACGATACACCACGATATCTGTTACAGAGATCATCCCGACGATAATGCGGGATGCGGTCAAGTCATGTCGAGGGACTTAAAAGATCTCAAGCCCAAATATTTCAGAAAACGTGTAGACCGAGCTTTCGTGCGTAGCATCATTGGAACTAAACATAAGTTGGGAATAGGTGTAAAACAGATTTAAAAAAAATAAATAGAAGATCTAGCAGAGGAACTGCATAAACCCGCACGCAAGCATTTTCCACGATGTAGAGTCATCGCCGTAGACGTAGACTAGATATGGTCAGCAGATCTTGTCGATATGAGAGATTATAGCGCGTACAACGATCGTCCCATTATCTCATGACAGTCATCGATGTATTTAACTAATATATGTCTGGGTCATTCCTCACAAAAACAAAAAATGAACTTCTATCATGGAGGCTCTGGATAGCCTAATAGGTACACGAAAGCCCCATAAACTTTGGGCAGATCATGGAAGTGAATTTTATAACAAAACCATCTCATACTGGCTTCA
Organism: Megalonaias nervosa; assembly: GCA_016617855.1. NCBI lineage: Eukaryota > Metazoa > Mollusca > Bivalvia > Unionida > Unionidae > Megalonaias > Megalonaias nervosa. Next base: position 83,320 of record JAECUM010001629.1, on the reverse strand, counting down.
AACAAATAACATCAACTTGTACAGCACCCATAATCCTCTCAAGGCTTCTGTCGTAGAATAATTTAACAGAACTCTCAAAAATCACATGTGGAAAAGACTCACCAGCGATAATACTAACGGATACTTAGATTTCCTCACAGAGACATCGTTGAGCACTATAATCATACCTGGCATCCAAGCATTCGAATGACTCCAGCAGAAGCGTCCTCCAAAATTCTAAAACAACAGGTCGCAGAGGCCTTATTTTTCTAGATCTAAATTCAAAGTAGGGGATCGCGTCAGAATCAGCGGACAAAAATCCACCTTCGAAAATGGATACTCTCCCAACTGGACGGAAAAAGTGTTCGTGGTCGATACTATTCAAAAAACATTCCCGTTACATACACCCTCCAGGATTCCTCAGGAGAACCCATCCAAGGGTCATTTTACGAACAGGAATTTAAAAAAAAAAAAAAAATTTTAAAAAATAAATAAAAAACAAACAAAAAATCCAGGACGTCTTCAGAGTTGAAAAAGTCATCTCTACCTAAGGGAAAAAAATCACTCGTCAAATGGTTTGGCTATCCTGAACAATTCAAATAGTGGATTCCCACCGCTTCCTTGACTAATAATCTTATCGTACTCCTCCATCAAGCTCTTCCCAGAGACGGTCTTACATTTCGACGCATGCTCGTCAAGACCCATCTTCTCAAAGATACGCTTTAACACATACTCAAATTTTATAAATTTCGTACGATCCATCAACTGCACTCGAGTCACCTTATTCAACCAGTAATATAACTCATTTCGCTGGGGCTCTGACAAATGAAAACGCTTCAATTTATTCCTGATGTAATACTGCTGATTATATCGCTGCACTGGACGCTGATGACTGTGACCACGCTTCACCGACCGCTCCTCTTCCTCCTCTTCACTCTCTTCACAACAGATCATCTCAGGCACATAACTCAGATCTTTATTCACGTACGTTATCAACTCCTTCGCACGTTTTAACCATTCCTGAGACTCCTCCTCACTTAATTCCAACTCTGGATTGGAGCTTTTTCTCACTCAAACCCAACTTATCTACATTCCAGGGATAACACGGAAGAGACATCTTCACTCTACTACAAAGCACATCTCTAATACAGTGAGCCAGAACTCCCCTTCGAGCACAAGTGAGTAGTGATGAAAAGTGAGCTAGAACCCCCTTCGAGCACAGGTGAGCCAGAACCTTCATAACACAGTAGTAGAGTCCTATGAGGGTTCTCACTCACCTAGACCACGCAGTAGTCTAGGTGAGCCAAACCCCCATTTTATCTTCTACTGCTACATTCACATAGATAATTCAAAATAATATACAGACTATATTAATAGAAACTTCAAACTAGAATAATGCAGAACAGAATACAGTATATTCTAACAGAAAATACACAATATAATTATGGTGGTAATCCATAGAAATTGACAATGACTTATCGAAATTATACTAATGAAATAAGCAGTTCCGTTCATTCTTAACTTCTTCTTGCTTGTTTCGTAAATAGCAGAGGCAATTGTCATTGTATCGGCATATAGTCAAGGTACATTCTGAATATATGTGTCTCATTCTGATACGAGTACAATAACCTCGACTCTCTGAAAGAGACTCGGAGGCAACTGTACTTTCTAAACTTCGAGGTCAATCATACGGATCGTACCTCGAATGTATATCTATAGCCATCATTCTGATTACTTCGACAATTTGCGAGACAGGGATTGACAGAGATGTTACGAACGACTGAACTATTTGGTTTTAATTGGTAACTTCTTGGTTTAGCAAATCATAGAAATAATCTGCTCTGGTTCCCTGCTTCGTATGCTTCCTGTATTGCACTCCGGAATGGGGCGCCCTACAATTATTATGAACTTCTGAGAGAAGTGACATGTGTAAGGTGAAGTTGTTTGCTTTTGTAACATGCAGAATGGAAAGAGTGTATGCATACCTCTGTGCTACTTTCATGTACGGTGGCTATAATTACTTTGGATTTTGTACCCGTGGAAACTATACATGATCTAAGCACACAGCTAACCAAAATGACTGCTCCCATGTGCTAAAATCAACATGAATTAGTCGAAAGTACACTATATTTAGCAGTTGCTAAAATAGGAAAAATGAATTTTGCCAGACTAGGCAATCTAAATAAATGAATCAACCCAAATGAAAACCTGAACACAACAATATGAATGATTTTGTTTTAGATGTTAGGGCAAAAATGGGTAATATTTAGATAAACAAGATTATACACGATCTACCTGACAGAAGTATCATTTTCTGCAAATACTCTGTCAACTTAATGGAATGTTCCATTATAAAAGTTTCCAAGGTCAAATCAAGACTGAAAACATGATGATCTGAATATTTAATCCACTATCATAGAGAAATATTAGGTATGTATCAGATTTCTTTTGTGGAGAAATTTCTTTTGAAGAAAATGTGATTTTTCTGTAAAATACTGCGCCGACACACAACCGAAGCATAATTTCGTCTCGCGGGAACAACCCAGGTTATTAGGAATGGTAATTATAGCGATACTTCCAGATGTGGTAAGTGTTTGGCGAAGGAACATCCAGCGATGCGCGAAAACAGATTATTCACCCCCTAATAACACTGGACGACGTTTCCTCCAACAGTGAAATACTGCACATTCAGTTCTTTAATGATATGCCTGCAGCGTTATAACAACAACAACAACAACAACAACAACAAAAAAAAAAAAAAAAAAAATCATTCAGATTTAATAGTTTTAAACGATTGCACAAGTCACTGTTTTGTATTCGCTTTCCCTCCTACTTGTTTGTACCGCCCTCCCCAACCGATTTTGAAAAAGAAAAGAATCAAAGATATAGAAAAATGTACAAGTTTTCGTCATTTAATTCATCAGTTTATAATTTCTCGCCGGATTGTCGCCAGGAGTTTTCAAATTAAACTAAAGATGCCAATATAAACAATCAGAGAGACTGTTCACTGTCCGTTTCCGGTTGCTAGAACTCTCCATTTTCATTAAAATGTGTCGTCTGCATCCATCATTTGCAATTTCAAGTTTCAATATTTCTAAAAAGAACTGACGAACTCAAAAGGCGTAACGAACAAGTTAAAAGGCGTAACTCCTGTATACAAGTGTTTAAATAGGTGTAACTCAAAGTTACGAAAATGTACAGGATTATTCAGAGCTTATCGAAGACAACGAACTACATGACATCTGTTGTCTGAACAAATAGACTCGCGAACGCAACTATTGCGAAAATGTTATTAAAGAAACTACCGCTTGCTTTGAAACGTCATCAAGTTGACAGTGTTGGACCACCCGTTGACCATCATGATAGATTCCGACCGCTCCCATCGTTAGAGCGTCCGCCTCGGATGCGGGAGGTCGTGGGTTATATCCCCGGCCGAGTCATACCAAAGACATAAAAATGGTACTAACAGCTGCCTCGCTTGGCGCTCAGCATTAAGAGGTTAGTGTTAGGACTGGTCGGCTTTGTGTCAGGATAATGTGACTGGGTGAGACATCATGCTACATGTCTCCGGCATGATGCCCCAGTGCTAGACATCACTATAAACTACCACAATGCAGACATCGTAGCGATATGACTGAAAAATCGTTAAAGCTACGTTAAAAACTCCAAATCACACACACACACACACACACACACACACACACCGACGATATTACGGATTCTATGGTATCGCGGTATTCGAAGTTTTCTGTACTTTTCTTCATAGCGCGAACTATCGTGCATATCTTATATCCACTGGATGACCATAAGTTACTGGTTCTGCATTGATTTCAGGAAAATGTCGGGATTGCTGGTGAGTACTCTGTTTTAAAAATGCACCCATGAAAATCGCTGTTTCCAAACATAGCTGTACCCCATGTTCTCATATAGAATCTATATCAGTGTAACAAATCGGTTAAACAGTTTGTCGTCTGATAATGTCCATTAGCGTTATGCAAGAATCAGATGATATGATTACTCTATTTGTCAAGAAGCTAGAGATCGAATCTACGATATTATATAAGCGTCAACTTATGAAGTATGTTAATGTTGTTGTTTTCGGGCGGCTTTCGCGATTGACAGGTGTTGACTTCAAAACTTTGTTGAACACGATTTATTACTTCTTGTTGGAACACCTGGAGTTCTTTAAACAGTGCGTGGTCGACATGTACTTTCATGCTCATCTCATGGACCTATCCTCACAATCAATTCGGGCGCCACACCCCCGTCGCAGGTGGTTACAGACACATTGCTTTAATTTTCTCAGATAAGCCTTAATCCTTATCATACGGTTCTTTTGTTGGAGGGTACAAGTGGGAGAATAAGGACCATGAAAATAGCATTAATTTCTCTAGTTGATTTACACTTTGAGCAAACATATACATCAAGTTTCCAACATTAGGACAAGTATATGCCATCATGCAGATATTTTATTTTCGGTATTACTGCGATATCAGAGTAACTCCCCTTGCATAACGTGGAATCTGTGGTGTCAGTTTATCGATCGTTTCCCTCAGTCATCTGAATTAAACTGGAAATTAAATGCATTTTAGTAAAGAGCAAAGAACAAATAAAAAGAAATATATAATATCTTGAAGTGTTTTTATTTACTTGTTCGCCGATCACTAACTTTAAGACCCTCAATGACATAGCACTCCGGGCTAAATGATGAATCCAATGACCAAGTTGTGTGCATGTTCTTCATACTGTTGATGCTTTTTGTTGTGGAAATCGGTGGGGTAGGGGTGTAAAAACAAACGGGACGGCAAGCCAATACTATAGTGATGACTCGTTCTCTAGTTAATGTGACGTTAATAAAGTTATTATGTCGTAATAACTGCAGGCCTGAGGGAAGTCTGGCATTGCCAGTTTATTTGTGGTTACGCTTTCAACTTGTAGCTATGTTAAACTACAGGCCTCGTTTGTGTCCCCTCCCTCCCCCGACTAGCACTTTCCGAAACAGTTAAAGGATTTTATGTGGTGTTGTTAAACCCATACGATATTGCATGTTGTTCTTTAGCAAAAATATCAAAATGAATTTTGCAAGAAAATTTACTTTATATAAATTTAGTTCAAGGGTTTCTCTTTTTTTCTCTTTTTTTTGGAGACGGTTACATCTTTCTCAGACAGGTCATGCTTTAGGGTTCTTGTGTTAACAGGCCCCCTATTTCTGACCCTATTCCAATACTTGAATAATCCTGGATATATAGCATGTACTCCCGCTTATTAACATAAAATCTATGGATAGTTTCCACTGCATAGTTAGTACTTTAAGTGACCTTGGCTAGAGGTCATCGTACTGTCCATGTATGCATTGTGTATGATATAATGTATTGACTGCCATTTTGATTTTTGTGTCTGGACTAGCCTTTGTTTTGTCAAAGTATTTTGGTTATATGGTTTCTATATTCTTCAAAAATTAAACCATAAAAATGTTTATGATACACGTATATACATTCGTGTCTTACGACTTTATTCTCTCAATCTATACACATGTATATCGGGTAATTTTCCATGTAATTAAATTTTTCAAATTTCATAGAATAACAGACGCATTTGTTTTATGTGGAATAAAATAAAAAAACTAAATCAAATATAAAACTTTGTATTTTGTTGTGTCTGTTGTTTAGAGCGTTTCAATAAAATACGTCTTTTTTCAATGCTTTGTTTATACCGAAAGTAAAAGGTCCCAAAGCACGTTTTAAAAACTGTATATCAAATGTTAAAAAAGGGGACGACATATAGATAAAAGGTGCTAGTGTGGAAGGATATAGAGGTGTAATTTGTATCCCTTGTACTTCTTGTGTTGTTTGCCCATGTTTCCATAAGAAAAAGGTTTTCATTAGCTCCTCAATAGGCCTGTTTGCCTCGCTTGGAGCCTCTTAACATTATCCCATGGGATCAACGCTTGTTACTTCCCTTGTTTCTTGGGTCCCTGTCCCAAATGTATATACTTTCTGTTACTGTGGTGCCATATTATATTAAAGATTTGTTAATAAGCTAGTGGAGGAGCCTCTATAGCTGATTAGTATTTAATTTTCTATCATCTATCAATTCTAGACAGTGGGGATTTTTTTGGGGGGCGAGTTTTCTTTTTGTTTGGTGTAAAATATTCAATAAAATATGGTGTCCATATGCATACGCACGTGTACGTATGTATACACCTGCGTACGCACATGCATCCATATGAAGCACATGCTGTTACGTGTAGGCTCGTACAAAAATAACAAGAGAAAAGAGTGAAGCCAACAAGCTTTGTATATTTTAACAAAATAATTTATTTCCCTAGTAAACAATGTAAAAAAATAGAAAATAGGACATACGGTTTGTGAATATAATCCAAAATTTAATCCTAAGATTGAAAAATATAAGTCTTATCACTAAACAGTTCTATTGAATCCGGGTTAATCTCGATGAAATTCCAATACGGAGGCGATGATGTCAGATGATGTCTGTACTGATGGTAACAGATCCGCGTTGAATCACAGTTTAAAATGTTTCCGTTAAATTCCAGAATAAATTTCCACTGAATTTCTTTCTCCCAGAACTTTTATAAATATGAAGCACTTGTTTAGTTTTCGGGAGAATAAATTATTAAATTCCAAAAAAATAGATGAACTTCAAAACAATTTGGCAACAACAATAGAAACACCTTGTTCCCTCAAGGTGTAAGAATACGACTGACTGTAAAGCTCTGAGAATGAGTATTAAACCCAACTAAAACGTCATTTCATTCCCGCGTGATGAGTCACGTGGTCTCTTAACATTGAACAGCGCAATAAAAAAAATGTCATTTATCACGTATGCAAGAATAGCTTTATCTAAGAATCAAATTCTCACACTGGAAATAAAAAAAAGAAAGGCTGTTACAATTCAGCTAACACGTGGGCCGAAATGACTTTGGCAACAGCCAATCGTTTTAACTTGATGTTTACAAGATCTATGAAAAAGAGTGAACTAAAAATAGTGCTGAAGAAATCTTACACACTAATCGGGTCAAGTGAATTTTCCGAAAAGATATTCAAATCCAATGAAAATTATCCTTACAATAAAATGTAATGAAACAAAAATTAAATAAAAAAAGAATGTTAAGATTAAGACACAAGCAATTTAATTTACATATAGGTAACACACACACACACACACACATATATATATATATATATATATATATATATATATATATATATATATATATATATATATATATATAACTTCATATACATTTGGAAAAATTTGCACATGTTTTTTTAATGAAAGCAATCCGCATTATGGTGGGAGAACCTCACAATACCATATGTTTGGTTCTTACTCTGTGCACTATTGTGGTGACTTGCGTGAAATAATAAAATCAACTACTTGGTTTATAATATTCCTATTTGTCAGGTTATTTAGGTATAATAGAGTTTTGCTTCCCCAATTTACTTTTCTCGCACAATAATATAGCATGTCTTTTTGTATAAAGGTCTCTTAGTAAATTGTTACTTATCCTACGTGAATAGTGTAAGGGGACGACATAGCCTCACGTAGACTTCTATGTTAAATTTGAGGGTTTGTAGTATAACCTCAAAATTTATAGCCTCACGTAGACTTCTATGTTAAATTTAGTGGGTTGCACTATAGCCTCAAAATAGAAAATGGAACAGGGTGGGACTGTTTAGCCTCAAGGGAAATTGAACAGGGATGACGTCACGGTACTGGACACTGGCAACAATGTTGTAAGTGGCTGATCTCAATCGGGAAGAACAGCGACAGCGGAATGTTCTGTTTATAAAATAACTTTTGACGGAACAAATCAAGCTATAACGCGTGGCGGAGTGGAACATATAACTTTATATAAATTATAGCATCGTTCCGCCGAGAGCGGAACAAGATTTAAAATAAAGCGGAACAAAGAGGAACGGTCGACCCGTACCGTTGGTCAGTACCGAGGTGGAGTACTAGAGACTCTAGGGACAATGTAAACATGTATAGAGACACAGACACAGACAAATAAATAAACAGATATGGCAAGAGAGAATATATATATCTTATCCAGGCAATGGAGTGGCCCTGAAAAGGGCCGTTTAAATTTCTTCTACTTTCTCTCCTCCCTTCTTCTTCTCCACCAGCACCTCATTTTTGCAGGACATTTTTCTTCCCATTCTCTTTCTTCTCCTCCTTCTCCTTCTTCTCTTTCTTCCTCTTCTCATTTTCTCCTCTTCTTTATCCATCTTCTCATTCCATCTTCTCATTTTCTCTTTTTCCTCTATGTCCTCCTTCTCCTCCTTTACCTGTTTAATCAGCTCTCTCAATATTTCTTTCCCTTTCTTCAAATTATTGATCTCCATTTTCAATCTGTGCGGGCTATAAGCCCCATACTCTATTCTGATTAGCATTTCATCCACCAAGCGTATGGTATCCACCACCTCTTGCGATTTTATCATCTTCTCCGTATGGTTTGAAGCCATTTTTTATTCAATGTTGAATGGCGTGAATGAGGAACGCTCCAATTTATATGTCTCAAGCACGGACGTGAAGGAAAACATCCACTCTTACCAACTACCCATATCACCTACCAAATAATCCACAGTGATGAGAGTGCTAACCTAAAATAAATTTTTATACAACACAACACACTAATACTAACAAAACCACTGTACATTCTATCAATACATAGTGGAGAATGAAAGTTTTTATGTACAAAACACACCATTACCTACAAGCATATCAGCAAAGAAGTTAGTGTTTAATCACACTACACCACATTCACACAAAACACTCATGAGTGTAGGGACAATGGGTTTGTTAAGGGAAAGACACACACATACAGACATACACAAACGTACACGCGCACACATACACACAAACAAAAATACACACACAATTAAACACACGTACGCGCGCACACACACACGCACAATTCTATATTTTCAGCTTGATTAGTCTCTCATTTCTAGAGATCTGGTTAGCCCTGAGAAGGGCTGTTTTTTTTTTTTTTTAAACTCCAAATACACCTGGTTAAGGCCGGCACCTTATAAGCCGGGCACCACACACGTAACGGCGGCTCCAGTCATTCTCCCAGTTGATTTGTCTTGTTGGGAGCGCAGAGGTGGGTTGAGTGGCTTCACTATCCCGTTCCTCTGTTTGAGGGATAGTGAAGACTTGTTACCTCTGTCTTCTTCTATTCCACACCCGTGGATGCTGTGGTTGTCGTGGCTCTCGCTGTCTTTCCAACTCCTCCTCCCAGTTTTCCATCTGGGGACAGAGACTCTTGGTAGTGGTTGTGGCCGTGGCTGTCGTTGATGTGGTGGTGCTGGTAGTGGCTGTGGAGGTGTCCTCTTTTCTTTTCCTTGTACTCTTCTTTCCTCTTTTTTTCCTCCTCCACCTCTTCTATCCTGGCAATTTCCTGGATCGCCTCCATGGCCAGTTCGTTCAGGACGTGCCTGGCATACTCCAGGTGCATTTGGAGTTCAAGCAATTTGGTGATTCTATTCATGTTAACGAGTGAATGCTGGTTAGCCAGACTGACGAACTCTCCCATTTATATGTCTGAAGCACGAAGGTGAAGGAAAACACCCCTTACACAAAAACTAACAATACCCACTCCACTATCAATAACCTGGAACGCGCGGATGCAAAAGAAACACTCACATCTACTTTTTCCACCTTCAAACACACTTTAATACCACTCCTACATATAAAAACACAGAGACTATCTTACAAGTCAGGGAACCGAAGTGTTTATAGGCACACTTCTATTTTTTATACTACACACAAACACACAAAGACAGACAAATATTTTGTCAAATTGACTAGCATATTTTTTCTAGATTGTTGGGGTAGCCTTGAAAAGGGTTGTTTTGCTGGGAGTTATGACAATCTCTTATCGTCTAAGATTGCTTCCCGTCTGGCTGCAGGCTTTCCGACAGGATAGGGTCCGCTTCTGCGGAAGGAGAAGGAGAACTCTCTCGTTTCCACACGGCAGTCCACAAAACCTCTGTCTGGCTCCTGCTGTTGTTGTTGCTGTTCTCTCTGCTGTTTCTGAAGTCTGTACTCCTCAGTCCATTCTTCTTGGTCCCTCTTGAGTTTGTCTTTAAACACTTCTTCTATCTGATCTTGGGTTACTTTCAGCATCCTGACATTTTCATTCTCAACAGGCTTGGGTATCAGGTTTTGCCTGACACCATGTAAATTCACGTTGGCTTCGTTCAACTTTGCTAGTCTTGAACACATCTTCATAGTTTGACGAGTCAACAATGGATGGTCAGACTGGAGACCGCCCCGATTTATACGGCTTAAGCGCGGACGCGATAGAAAACATCCCTACGATTTTTTTTGGGTTGGAACGCTATATAGCTCATCTCATGGTGAGGGACAGAGAGAGAGAGAGAGAGGTCAAAGAGCATGTATAATGAAAAAAAACAACAAAAAACATTGAAAACAAACCACCAACACTTTTTCAGAAGATAACAGTTGTATTTAGCCAACAATGAACCAACACATACTATAACATCAATTCATATAATATGAAAGAACCAATTTTTACAAGGTTGACAATGTTGTGAAGTCAAGTTCGACTTCCACTGTTTGAGGTCATTTGGCCATTGATATACACTACGTTTCCTAGCTAAAGATAACAGATATCCATAATGGTCACAAAACCATCGATCTACGTTTTCATCGTTTCTGGAAGAGTCACGATCAAAATAAGTCACTAAATGTTCTAAGGGATATCCAAGACTGCGTTGATGAAGAAAATACACACAATATTTCCCACACACCATGGAATCTGTGCCTTGTAATTTCACATTACTGAAGCGAGTCGTCTGGGCATTTATTCTCATAAAGTCGATGATGTCGTCTTCCAAAGGCGGTAATCCATACGAATGAAAATACTCCACACAACCATCGTGGGGAAAGCAGACGGCTACCCAGAGGGTTACCGAGAGATGACTGTCGTCCGTGTTGATGACATAAGCTTGTTGGTCTTTAGGTTTGCGATGAAGAAGTTCATCTTTAGCGCACACGACAAAATTCCAAGAAGATGTGTACGAACTGTTTTTCAAAAGCTAATGAAGTTCCCAGGTATAATTTTTTTTCTTCTTTCACAGGTAAATAATAAGTCATCAATTCAATCCTGACCTTTTGCTAGAAAATCTCTGTCAAGTAATCGTCTCTTCGCTTCGTCTCTGTACTCTGAATCAAGAGAGATTCGATGCGATGGATCTCTAGAGCAGTCAATGGAGGGAAAGAATGATCACGCAAGTCTTTATACCATTGATGCAACACTGCTTCTTCCGAGATGAGGCCCCAAGCGTCATCCAGATACTCGTCCAATTTTTCTTCAACAGACATATATCCTGTTGAATTTGACTGGGATGATCGTTTTTGCCATCCATAGCAATCTTTCTTGGTCAACCCTGTAAATTTCTCTGCCAGGTGTTTGGCAAAACAGGAGACTAAATGTTGTTCTTGTTCTGGCCACCTGGACATCACCATGTCCTCTTCATCTTTGTCTTTTTTGGTAGATGGTTCTGCTTCATCCTCCCATTCCATTTCCAAAGATTCTCTACCATTCAAAGAGAGATATGAGTCTTCCATAGCTTCTAATAGTCTAGAACGACTTCTCTCAAACTGTTGATTTCTATCGTATTATCGAATTCTGCATACAGGATGACGTTAGCCGTTACATCAGGCTCTCGGTTTTTATACTGAAGTTCCACACGAATCTGGCCGGATTTTATAGGGTGGAAATGTCCCTCGTCGCTGCCTTGGTCTGGAGTGAAATGAAAAGCCCACAACGCGTAGCATCCTTCATAATCGTCGTACGTAATACCGTGGCTGATCTTGGTCCCTAACGGTCCGGTGGCTTCGTACAGGGACAAGTACGGTCTCAAGTAATTCTTCTGGGCAAAGTTAGGTTCGAAGGGTCTGCTACACAAGATCTTGACAGCACGACTAACTTCGATTTTGGAGACGCCAAAGTGATGAAAGTTGAAAGGAGTTTTATTGCGGGTTCCATTGAAGGATGAATTCTCGACGATATCAGTGATTAAACGTTTTGGTAACTGTCCTTGGAACAGATGATCTTCGATCATGGATTGCTGATTGTTGGGAATGGTGAAGGTTTTCACTTTCACTCGTCGTATTGGATACTTGACGGTCGTTCTGCTAAAAGTGTGACTGATGTCGTTTCCCACTTTAGGTAACACTTCCACGCGGCGTACGTAGAATAGAGCCTCTTCGATTTTGGTTTTGTAATCAGTCATCAAATGGAAAGTGTTCTTGCTTCAATTCAATCTGAGACGGACATCAACCTCGTTTAACAAATACTTCTCTTGCAACCACATGTCCAAATGCATGCGATCCATCAGTTCTAAACTACGTCCACCCTTGTTTTTGTTTCATCGGTCGTTGAATCCCACGTTGTGGTCTGGTTCTTTCTCTTTAATCAAATCGCTCTCGTCAAACTTGTCTGCCGTGTCAGGTATCCATACCACGCAAACATCCAGATGGGTGTTCTTGGCCTCTTTTCCGTACGTTAAGAGATTTTACAGGTACACTCCGTAACGGAAAGTGTCCATACTGCTACTGACCACTCCACTGAACAAGGAATGCATGAAATTGTTCACGAGAACTACTTCCTCATCGCCGCCTATAGAATTTCCAGTCGGATCGAGAACTTTGACTTTCAGGTACAAGTAACTGCTATGGGAGCTGAATCCGTCAAAGAGAAGACAGGATGAAATTCTACCCATTGGAATTCTTGCATCGTCATCATGATGGGTGGCATGGCAAACAGATCCAGTTCCGACTTGGAACATGCGCAAAACTCTCGGTGCATCATTTTTTTTTTTTTGTCTATGTGATTTAATAATCAAAAACATCTAATTCTCTGACGGTTCTTCTTCTCTTGGTCTTTCATACTCTGGGTGTGTGAAGTCCTCTGGAGGGTGTCTTCGTCGTCGTCTCTTTCTGCCTTGTCCTTGCTGTGGCGTCAGGGAAGCAGAAATATCTGGCTCGGCAGCGTCCAGGGCATTTATAGGAGTTTCTCGTCGGCCCAAAATACCTTTTCCAGTTTGAAGCAAGACATTTTTGCCTTTTCTCAAGAATGCTTCTTTGGGGTTTTGTTTCTCGATGATGACATTTTGGAGAACTTCTTTGCCTTGCGTCAAAGCGGCATCTTTTAAGGCGTGCAATCCTCGTGTCACCATCGGTTTCAAAACGGGGGCCACCGAACCAAACGCCGATTTCAACATATCTCCTAAACCATGTCCTTGCTGTCGAGCGACTCCTCGGTACACTGGATATATGACTTACAAGTCGTTAGAGAATCGTTTTCTAAATGAAGTTTCACCGTAAATTTCCCTTTGGAGAATGGAATATTTTGTCCCAGATCTCCTTTTATAGCAATGTTGACACTGTCGAAATACGACTTACTGATGGATAAACAGTGAGGATGTACAAATTTGCGGTGAACGTGATAGGTTTTTCCGCCGTCCTGGTCATTGATCGTCGCAGAATCCACTTTGAAAGGAATGACTCGCAGTAACGGTACGGATGTGTGTTCCACCACGTTGTACTCCACCACATCGGAGTACGCAAAAATTATATTTAGTCCTTGGTTCAGTTCTGCATGAGATCTAAAACTCTTCTAAAAATCCATATTGCTGTTGATCTTCGGTGGTACCAGATTTGATGTTACCAAATTCCATGTTACCAAGTTTGGGTCTCTACCCAAAATTTCATGCAAACTAAGATTAAAAGTGATGGCCAACGTTTCGCTATCCTTAAATTTTATCAGGAGGAAACGAGCCACTTTATAGCACTCAATGGTGACACTTCGTTTGGCTATCTCCAAGGCTTTGCAAAACACTTCCTCGAATCTGGAGGCAATCGTGTCCACCAAATGTTGACCGTTAAATTAATAGCCTGTGGGAATTTTAATAGTATAGGTGAAGAATGGTGAATACTTTATAGGTTCTCAGATACCTATATACCCGCTGTCATTTATTCCTTGTTGCACTTGTTTGTTCATGATCTCGACGCCGAAAAAGTTTTGCTTTTCAGTGATGTTTTTGATTTGTGTAGGGTGAATCATTCCGACCAAAGCCACTTCCCGATGGGCTTCATTATCCACTCGGATGGCCTGAGGTAATTTAGCCGTGAAACAGCATAAAGTATTGTGGGGAAACACATCCATGGAACTGTCACTGGGTAAAGTTAAGTAAAATTGGTTATTCATAATTCCAGAGTTCCGCTGTCCGAGAGATCACTGGAAGTCAGGAGTGTCTAAAAGAGGATTGTTGTTATTGTTGTTTTGGTGGTGACTGTTGGGATGGTGACTGACGTTGGGCGCAAGACCCCCGTTGTTACCGTTAGAGTATTTCAGGGAAGGATTGGGGAGAAGGTAACCGATGCAACTGCTCAGTAAATTGGTCCACAATTATTTGTCTCCTTGTTACAAACTCAAATTGGCACTGGCAGCACCGATGACACAATTCACCACAAAGATTTGGTAGAAAAGACGATTTGCCTTTTAGGCACACGTTCTCCACGCCACACCCACAAGGGTTGCTTTTGTAGATCTTGCACAGAAGAAGTGGGTGAAGGAGTGGTCACTGCAGCGGCCGAGGCTGTGTTGAAGGGCATGATGGTCACTTCTTTTTATAGTCGATGACTTGCGAAGCGTCGATCCAAGAATCAGAACTGGGAGGATATCCTTTCCAAAGTACTTTGACGTCTTTGACACGTCATTTTCGTTGGAAAAGACGTCGATGACACAAAACAAACATTTGTAGCCACGATTGTAGGTGGCCAAATGAAAGACATCGGCTAAATCGGCTTGCCATTGATGATCGATGCCCTCCACTCGGGTGCGATGTTTGGAAAATTGTCGTCGATTGGGTTTGTGTAAGGTGTACGTGGCTTGTTCTTGTAACCATCGTTATATCTGAGGTAAACGGACACTTATCAGTCGGGTTTTGGCAGAATGATACAATTTCTGAACTCCTCCGTAACCCTCAGGATGGGATGGATCGTAGTAAATGCTGGCTAACACATTCTCCATCAGGACTTTTTTTTAATAAGTCACCCACTCTTCACGGATGTGTATTTTCTTGGATTATAATGCTTTGCTTGTCCGACGAGGAGTATGTGTCGAGGAGGATGTCTGAACAGGGGTAATCGGTTCTTGTTTAACTTCTGTCTTCATTTTCCTTTTCTCTTCTAAGGAAGAAGGAGTTGCCATCATCTTTTTAATCCAACCAATTCTGGATGTTGGTGGTGTTAATTTGTATACTTTTCTGGTGGAGTTTGAAACATTTCTTCTCTTTTTTCTGTCTTGATCACTGGGGGTATGTGGTGTGATGGACTTTTCATCAGGGTCTTCAAATCTTTCAGAGTCGGTGGAGCTGATTCGTCTAAAGCTTTCTGGTGAAAGAGTTGAAGTCGCTGCAACACTTGATCGTACCGTTGCGATTTTTCCATTTCTGGCAAATCTCAGCGATCCATCAACGATTGCAATTCGTGTTGTAACTGGGACATCACGGTCAAATGAGGATTGGGAGGTAAAGCGGGGTCTGTTGTTCTTGCCAACGATGGAATTCCATCCATCGTTTGTAAGGTACTAAAGCCAGTTTTCGTCCTTCCATCAGATTCTAAAGGTCACGTCAGAGATCTTTTCACTCCAGAGACCCCTTTTATCTTCTTGATCCTTATCTTTGAGCCATTTGTGAAGCAGTGGCTCCCGAAAGTCCTGTAATCAGTGGTGCCAATGTGGCTTTTAGTATGGGTGCTAACAACAGGTACACAAATCCTCGGAGTTGCACCAACATATTTTTCTTTTCACGGATGTTTATTTTATTTTGTACCATTTGGCGAAGAATGTGTCGATGCCTGGATAAGCATTCTTTCTGATGTCGAGACAAAGATATCGTTCTTTTCAAGACATTCAGACAACATTCGCACACAATATCGATGACGTCTTTGGAGGCGGTTTGAATAAGTTGTTTTCGCATGGGTAGCGGGGATTTGGACAGTACGGACAACACGTCCCAATGTGTGGCTAAACGAGGAGGCAGTCATTTCCTTTTCTTTTCTTTGAGGGTAGAAGAGGGATGGCTTCTGGGAGGTGATTTCCCTGTTTGTTCCGGGGCACACACAAATATACACTGACGTTGATAACTTTTTTTTGGGTGTGCCTTTGGATAATTTTTTGAACACATGTTCTACCGTTCCAGCGCCTAAAAATTCTCCCCATTGGTTGCTCCTCTTCTTCCTCGGACGATGGGGTCTTTTTCTGGAGTAGACGTCGATGCTTGGCTTAGCGTTTCTTCGGATGCGGAGTCCAACGACGAGACTGTCCTTTTCTTTTTCCTTTTCCATTTTGGACAGGAGAACGACGATGGTGGTGTGCACTTCTTTTAGGGGACATCTTGTGGCGTTTAGAAGCACAAAAACATTGATACCCATCGTTTCCCCCGGCTTTTTTCTATAGTGAAATGCGTCGCCACTGATTGTCTTTACGTCGTATCAACTTGATGACAGGCATCACGCGTCGTGGAGGGGTTCGCAACCGACTAAATCGGGACAGTTCTTGATTGAATAAATCCAGGAAACTCTGTAACATGCCCGATCTCTCTTAGACTTTGATTTCTGGGCAGGTACTTTGTTAGCAGCTGCCTCAGCAGCTAAAGAGATAGACGGTGTCACCGCTGGAGGAGAAGTTCCTGGAGACCCGGTTTTAATTTTTGCATCAAATGGGGAAGAACGGATGTAAAATTGAGTTTGTCTGACATGACCAGCAACCGAGAAGTGGAAGAATCTGAGGCTACTGGAGACGCGGTCACCGTCGCTGCAGGTCGTGGTTTGGTAATGTGAGGTTGCGCCCGGACTGCAGTGCCTCTCTTGCTGATATAAGCTGTTTTCTGGGTTCATTTCTGGGGGACTTTCTTTTTCTTTTTCTGAGGACTTTTCTCTTTCTTAGGCTGTGAGCTGGTCTTGACGCCACTGCTCTTTTTCCTCTGGGTACGTTTGGGTCGCGGAGTGGCTTTTTTCTTGGGATAACTTTGGAGGCATTGGGATCCCATTTTAAGAGGGAGCGAATGATGACACCTCCTAGAGAACCGCTACCTCCAGGTTTCAAAATGATTTGCTTTTTGGTTCGAGTGTCGATGCAGGGATCTGACAGTTGCGTCAAGGCTACTTTGTTTCTCTCAAAATAGCGTTTAGTTTGATGTGGAATGTGAATGATGCCTTTCAGTAATTGACGTGCTGTTACCGTGACTTCTCTGAGACTGATCCCGTACAAATCACGAATCAATTTTTCGGGAAGATGAGACTGAAGGGACGTCATGTTGACGATGTGTGTGACAGAACAAAAGTGTCCGAAGTGTTTAGAGATTTTTTTAAGTCGACGGGGACGTGTACACGACAGGTCCTCCGTCTTGGCACCAGTGGTGAAACAAATCGGTACGAAATCACAAATAATCGGGGATAGTGGGTTTTAAATCCAATAGGTATGTGGGGTGTGAGTGGTTTCGTCGCACGCATGTGTCAGCCAAGGAGTTACTAACTGTTTGGCTAACACTTGCACCTGCGATTTATCTCTAGGACTCTTAAACAAGACCACGTAATGAGCATTGAGACTGATGGTTCGATGAGATTTATTTTGCTGAAACAAATTTTGGGTGATGTAAATGACACGGTCATTACGATGATGCCCTTTGCTCGTAAACCAGAGTTTAATTTCTTCTTCGTCTTCTCTTAACATGTCGTCGAAGATGACCAGATGAGTTTGACTAGGGTCAGACAAGATCTCGTCGTCTTCGCGAGGAATGCCTTCCACAAACACGATGGAATCGCCTTGACTTTCTCTCGCAGGAGGCTGTACGCCGATTGCCACTCTTTGTAATACCACACGATACGTTGAGGTGAACGAACGATCAAATGATATTTATGTTGGATCACACGTTTGACAAATTCGGTTTTACCTGAACCGCTCGCTCCAGCAATTAACATGTTAAAGGGATGGAGAAAATACAAGGTTTCCAAACTGGCACGATCTAAGTTTTCGTCGACTTTGAAAGTGTGGAACAGGGAGCAGAAACAGCAGAGATAGCCTTAGTGCAGGGAATATCACTTTTGAAACGAAGACAAGACAAGATTATACTTTTTACAGGACACGTTTATTTCAAAAACATTTTAAAAATGGAACACGAAAGACAAAATGGCATAAACACCAAATTGTTAAGTACACATCAAAACGATCAAAGTGGGATATAAACAAGTCCTGTACAACATTTTTGGTGACGAACGTGTGGTGTCCTAGGGACACCTGTTTGTAATGTTCTTAGAGGCTCTATACTTGGCACAGTCACACAGGGTCCTCCCGGAATGGTTTTTCGGGGATGTCCATGTTAATGATGGTCCTGTTCTGAATGAAGTGGTTTTCCTCGGTGTAGGGTTCTTCTTCTGGTATTGTGGCTAACACAGGTTTAAAGGTCACTTTTTCACTGGACACTTTAAGTTCACTTCTTTGTTTGATTGCATAACATAAATCTTGGACAATGTAAGCCACTTCTTTTGTCCAAGCCTCGAAACCCATACTTTTCCAGTCACGTACATCTTCCCATTGAGAGTGTAACCAACAAGCTATACGCACATTTTCGTAACCATCCTGAGTGGCTAAAATTCCACAAAGAAACTTTTCTTCAAAGAGAGGTAAAGAAGTTCGCAGATGAAAGAGCAAGGCTTTCAACAGAGTGAGTTTCTCGTGTACATTTGAAGGAAAAATCATCATGTTTTTGGTGGTACCTCACAGTGCACATCCTATAGAGCCCGCAAGGAATCGGCTAGTAAACGAAATCTCAGAAAGCAAGTCACTAAGACACACACCACACGTCCACCCAAATTCATTGGACACAGTGCTGGTAAAAAGAGTAGGCATTCCACCACAGTCTGAATACTATCATTGATTTCCTTCCATGGCAATGGTTTTATCATTAATGATAAAGGTCATGGCATGATAGCCAGTTTTTATACCTCTTTTGTCGGAGGTAATAAATGTACTTTTTGCACAGAACTAATCGTACTCCAGTGTCGATTCCAAATTCTTTAGTCACTAACCCACACGCCACACGTTGCACAGACGTTTCCTCTTGAACCAAGATTTGTTCGTGTAAAATATTTTGGTAACCCTCTAACTCTTCAGATGAAATCGGGTGGAGTATGGCTAGCCTGTAAGCAGTAGGATGAGTAGTAAACAAAGTCTTCTGGTCCTCGGTCAGTTGAACTATGTCTGACCAGTGGAACGCATTCACATGAATCAGTCCTCTTATAGCATTCAGGTACCAGTGATTAAATCATCGGTGACGTAACGGATACAATTGTTCTTTGCGTTGCACTTGTATTTTGATAAACTCTCGGTAAATGCGTTCTCTAAATTCCACAGGCAAACCACGAATGTCCCCTTGTAAAGTATCCATCAAGAGATTACTGAGGTCGTAGAGACAGTGTGGAGACCATCGAGCATGTTCCAGGTAGGCGGAATCTTTCTGCTCCCACTGGTGAAGTGACAAACTGCAACTCAAGCACTTGACTTTATCGCCTTCGCCCAGGCTAATTCTTTGGGGGTAGGTTCTCCCAGATATTTAGGCCATTTTCCTTCGAAGGGCTGGAATCGACTTTCAGAGTAGCAGTATTCAGACAAGCGCGCAGGGAATGAATATTCTTTTTTCACAGGTTCATTTCAATGAGGGTACTGTGAAACCAGAAGTAGTTTTCTCAGGAATGGATGACATCCGTAGGATGGCAGCCGCATGGTTTCACGTGGAGGATGACATCGACAATGAAATGCAGTAAAGAGTCAACGATAACGAGTGTCATCGCTTTCGCATCAGTCAGGTTCGACACGCACAGAATTACTTTCCATGGTAGGTATTGTAGTAGTAGTAGTCATAGGAAAGCTCCCATGATGTGGTACTGAATCGCTGATGTCACAGCGTACGGCATCCCTGCCATCTCAAGGCACAGCATTGCACTCCACTTGAGAATCACCGAACTTGGTGTCTGTTTGTTAGGATTCATCTTTTTCGCTTGATGTTTGTAGTCACAATGAATTATCGGACTTGGACGTTTTCCCTTTTTATACTAGTCGTAATGAAGTCTGGAGCTTGTAGATCTTTCCTTTTTTATGCCTAGTTTTGGAAGTCTTCGTTTTTTCTTCCTGGACAAAGGTACTACCTTCTCTAAGGTACCGTCATACGTGTATCGTAGTGTGATGGGTGGAAAGGCCATAGAAAGATAAGGACAGTGCGGAGACCATCGAGTATGTTCTAGAATAGCTGAATCTTTATAGATATATTGATCCATACGCATCCTCAGACCACAACTGAAACTTTGTACTTCGTATGCCAATCCAGTCTCAGGTCCCAAGTAGACAAATCCTGTTCTAGCTAAAACATTCGAAGTAGGTAAACCTTCCCAATCCGTGAGCCATTTTTTAAACGTTTCCAATCGACTGGCACAATCACAATAGTCAGGCAAGAAGACAGGAAATTGTATTGTTTGAACCTGGAATTCTCCCTCGATCGATTCTTGCTGTGTCGCAGTCATCCTTCTTTTCGTGGCTATCGTCTTGAAACCGTATTTTTATACCAGTGAGTCCGTACGGCAAAGTGAAGTGATTGGGAAATCACACTCGCTTCTGGTACACGATTTGATACACATTTTCCAAAGGCTAACTGACGATTTGGTGTGTGGGTAAACGTACAATCTTGTGAGGTTGGTAGGTGGTCACTTTAAAATCTTGATCCTCTCTAGATTCCAAGGCTTCTTTCAATACCCCAAAGTTCACCACTTGACTGGTGGGATAATTGAGAGTCAATCCTTTCACTTTACACTCGGTGTGCAGTTCTCCTCGTTGGTCCCGGTATTCGTAGCATTAATTTTTGAGACCGCCACTAGCAAAACTTAAAATCTTGTCGTTGGGGTGCTCGTCCGTCCAGGCTCCTAAACGGTCTCCTTCGACGCAAAGGTGCCGGTGACCCAGGCGATCGATGTAGACGCAACTGTCCGTGTCAAAATACAGCACACGATCTCCTAACAGTTCTAAAGCTTCGTACAATCTTAAGCAAGCATGGGCTGTCACGTAAGCCGCAATGATGACATTTCCAAATTCGCCGGCTTCTACAAAGTCCAGTTCTTCTTTGTAATTGACCAGGATCAAGTCTTCACGAGGGACGACCACGTGTTGCATGTATTTAATTTTGTCGTGAATCATCTGGAAATAGCGGGAAGGATCAGACAAATACTCCGTCTTGTGTAAACACAGTCGTTGTTCCATTTAGCCCAACAAGCAATTTGACATCACTTTAGCAAACGATCGCATTCCTTCCTTTATCTCGATGTGGTATAAAGTGATGCCTTCCTGCTCCATGTATATCTGTTTGAATTTATTTTGGTCTTCGGGAGTCTGGCACCAGGAAGGATAGCCGCTGACTTCTTGTTTCATTTTGAAGAAATCATCGACATAGTCCTCGAAAAAATACTTTTTCTGTGTCTCATCTCCCTTGTAGTATTGTTCTGTCTTGGGAAAGTGGTAAATTTTGTACACTTCTAAAATTGGTATCCCAGGTCCAGAGCTTTAAACAACTCCACGCTGACCCAAGTTCTGTCAAGGCGCGTTCTTCCTTGGTGTGCTGACAAGGTCGGTCTTGGTTGCACGTTTCGGCAAAAGTACGGCACAAAGGAAACATCAATTTTGCTTGGCAATGGTGAGGTAAAACTGGATTTTACAAGTCGGTGGGAGGCAAGACTTTACATTTAATCAATCTTCGTATTGTCGAATGTTGTCCACGTCGATTTGTTCCGCCAGCAATTGTGGGTGCCCTGCGGGAAAGTGACAATATTTGCACACGTACGGATACAGCGAACACACGTCCAGGTATTTGATTTCTTCTCCTTTCTCCTTGTCGGCGTGGTACAGTAAACAGGTGACATTTGTCCGTCCTCTGTGCAAACTATCCCGTGGGTTCAGAGGGTTAACCAGCTTGTAACTTTGCACGATACGTTTAAACTTGGGATAGGTTTTCAAACGGTGATTGTACTCGTGTTCTCATATTTCCACCACGTGATATCCTTGATGTTTTAACTTAATGCACCGCTGATAAGTGGCCTTGTACAAGCCTTCTATGGCACCCTGTAAAAACTGACTTTAGTGTCACGTTGAGTGCAATAGATGGGACATCCGTGAAATAAACAACCGTTAAACTCGTACACGATCTTGGGGTTTTCTGAGTCCCAACCATCCACTGAATACTTTCCGACGGTCTTTTCGCCTCCTCCGCTGCGAACGTGTTGGATCCATTTGTTTTCCATGTCGCACAAGTAATGTAGCCAGCGTAACGCTTTGACCGAGTATTGACGTTTGACAAAGTTGGTCGTTTGAGGCTGGATGACAGCCAAGGTGTTTTCAGACATGAATCGTTTGTGGTACACTAAGGAACACGCCTTGGCAATGGTGCAGACTTTTTTCAAAGGATCGATCCCTCCGTGCTCCATCAACAGTTCTCGAAATTATCCACAGCAACGTCGTAAAATGGCCACGTCCGATCGACAATACTTTAACATTTCTTCCTGAAAGTCGAAGGGGTCCGAGGCGTGAGAGTGTTACCAAACGTAGAAAGCTTCTCGTTATTCGGTACGCATGTTGTCGGGGTCGTAATAGTGAGCATCAGGCAAATGAGTTAGGATGGCGTGTTGATTGGCTTTGGTACTGAAAAAGTGCGGAAAATAACCTTTGGCCATTTCTGTTATTCCAAGTGTTTTAGGTATTCGGCTCAATGGCATGGCCAAGTAACTCACGAATCTTTAAACTGCACATGTCCCACTTGCATGGAGATGATTTAGGCTCCCTTTCAAAGTCATTTTAGAACGTTCGGTACTTTGTTCCATATACAATTTCAGAAGAAACTGTCCATCGTATCCCGAGAAATTGTGAGCCATCACCGTGGCATGGCGATGGCAATCTCCGTAATGTTCAATGTCGTCTTGGCTCCACGTCTCGTCGATAGGGGTATAAGATCCATTGGGGAAAATCGGCCAGCGTGTTTGGTTCCCGAAAGATTTTTTCACGTCGTCCAGACATCTTGTTGTAGTGAGGGCAATGTCTATAGATAGATTCTTGGATGCACCTCTCGCATGTTCGATGCGCCACGCAGAAATTAGGAATGTGAATGCCAGTCTCTTGCATGCATTCGAAATCGAAACAATTAAATTCCCTTTCTTCTTCTGGTCATCTTCCTCTTCCTCCTCTTGGCATTGGTATGTTTGAATGAAGCATTCGTGTTCCAAGTCCACGATTTAGTGACAAATGTGACATCGTTTCTTTCCTGGACATAGGTGTGCCTTGGCATTATTGCTACGTATAACTTGTTCACAAGTAGGGCACAATCTCAAGAGTTGGCAAGCACATTTCTGCTGTGAAACTTTCGTCTTCAGGTGTTGTTGGTAACAGGTAGGACTGACAAAAGTGCGCTGACAGACAGGTCAATCCACTCGTTCTTGTCATTCGTCAAGGTAGGGTTTAGAGGCCAAACATCCCTCACGTTTCGACCCACAATACTTGTGTTACTCTCGATTGGAATACCCATAGTCACATTTCTCACAGTAATAACCGTATCCCAGGAATCCGGTAATACTGGTAATGGCATCGAAATGTTCATCGTGATGATAGACGTGAATGTATTTTCCGTCTTTGAAATGTTTGCCTCGAAACAACAGAGGTCCGCGCACTTCTTGAGGGTGTACTTTCAAGGTGAAGCGTGGAGCTAAGAGGTCTTGTAATTTTTCCATTTCAGGAATGCCAAAAGTGGTGTCTTTGGATATCTCCGCTTGTTGTAACAGGAATTCTGGTTCTCTTCGTTGTTTGTCTCGGTCCGATTGCCGAATAGTTTTCCAGGCTCATTTCCATTTTGTCGTGTCGTTCTTGTCGGCATACGTTCGTCCCACCACGATGGCTCGGGCTAAACACGTGTTGTCTTGAGTGTTGTTAATCTGAACGATGCTGCTCTTGACGATGCGAAGGTCGTCCACCAATAATACATTTTTTTCTCTGTCCGGTCCCTTGGGGAAGAGACACGTGGGCCATGAACAGTGTCGGTTTTCCATCGGTGATGTCAAACTTGTCGTTGAATTGTTGCACGTGTTGAATCTTGTCGATGACTTTGGAAGGTGTCACTTCTACCGGGCTGCTAAACTCGATCCAAACGGGGGTTTTCAAACTGTCGTGATGAATGGAAAATCTCAAGCGGTCGTCTTCTTTGGCTTCACGTTGCTGTTTCAGTGTGGTTAACAAAGAATCCCACACATCGGTGATGAACACCTCTGCTTTCTCCAGCGGTACGTCGGACTTGAAATCTTTAAACTTCACCGTGTACGTGTAGGCCGTGGTTCTAAATTTTGTAGAGGCGCATTTATCCGTCTCTCGAATGTGGTAGTATTTTTCAGGGGTTACTGGTGGTGAACTTTGGTTGACATAGACTCTCTGGGTCTGGCTTCAGGCTCACTCGTGTCATCTTCAAAATCGCTGGCATAAATTTGAGCCAAGACTTCAGCTACTGTGCGAGGCGATCTGTCACGTTTCTGCCTGTTACTTTCTTCTCCTTTCCCCACGAAATGATGCGATCGTTTTATCTTAAGTGCAAAAAGTCAAATGACTACATATTAAACGCCACGGTCCTCTTTATATCTATGTAAGGTTAGTGTCTTCCCTATATAAAGGGTCAGTGTCTTCCCGCAAAGTATTCATTTCACTCTCAATCCTACCAGAAAAATGAAAGAGTCAACACAGATCGAACTTCTGATCAGAAGGTTTTCTTCAGAGAAGCCGACGGACTTCTCTTCCTCCTTTCGAGATAAAAGTCAAGATACTTGTTATATCTGTAAGAAGAAAAGGCATTGGGCTACAGAGTGTCCACATCGTCAAAGCAAGACATGCATTAAAAGAGACAAAGGTCAAAATGCCTGTTATCATTGTCAAGGGAAAGGACGTTGGTCTTCAGACTGTCCGAAGAAACAACAGGAGCAGAAGAAAGAGATGGGTTCCGAACAGGAAGAGGAGGTACTCTCTGAAAAGGAAGAACCTAGACACGTCAAGAAAGAGAAGAAAAGAAGACAAGAAGAAAGTGAGGAAGCAGAAGAGGAAAAACCTGTGACAGTAAAGAAATTCAGAAAAAGGAGAGAGAGAAAATACAAAGAAGAAGAAAAATGAACTTTTTAAAGTGTTGTGTTGTGAAATTGGATTGTAAACTTTTACCAGAGAATATACCAGAAAGAGAAACGTTAGTGTCTCATACTTTTGATTTTTATAATAAGGACGTACACTCACACACTCACACACGTCAATCATGGGGGAAAGGGGATTTTGAGTTTTAATTGATTTTGGCAAACATGGAGTAGTCTCATTTCGAGAGAGGTGGGTGGCCCTTAAAAAGAGCCGTTGGATGTTGCTTTTTTTTTGTTTGCTTGTTTTAAAAAAAAAACAACTCAGGAACGGGAAGTAATGAGCTATAACTGCCTTATCCCTTTGCCATTGCCAAGGCCTACTTCTGGACCTGCTACTGTCGATGATTTGGTAGAAATTACTAGGGTTGGCATGTCAGGCGTAGTAGGTGTGTGGACAGGGTTGGACTGTTTGGCTCTGGAAGGTCTTTCTCTCTTGGGTCGTATTAAAGAAGTCTGATACATATGTTTCAGACTCCTTAATTCTTCCAAAATGTCTAAGAGTACCATCACCATTTGACTTTCACCATCCTCCTTCTCTCCTAGATCTTGTTTCTTCTTTGATTCTTCTTCTTCCTGTCGTTTTCTTCTTGCCTCGTCTTCTCGCTGTTGCTGTTGAATGAGAAAATCTTGTTCTGCTTCTTTCATCTGTTGCAAACATTTCTCGAATTCTTCTTTCTGTCTCTGTTTAAATCCTTGGCGTACGGTAAGGAAGGAGAAGGTGGTGAAGGTGCTGGTACCGGAACAAATTTTTGCGAAGAAGTGAGAAAATCCACTAAATCCCAATTAAAATCATTCTCTTCTGGAGTGTTTGCTTTAGTATCCGTTGCTATGCCATCACTTTTCGTCTCCACGGCCGATGCACCCCAATTCATCGTCTTCTTAGTTTCCGTCATGTGCTAACTCTGTCGCATTGATTCACTGCGCACAGACGCTATCGCACATATATAAGGAATGTGACGTCACAGGTAGCTATCTTCGGATTAGAAGACAGACTCTGCACTGTGACTGAATCTTGTAACGCGTGTTAGGATTGGTGAAAGAACTCAATCCGTTTCGATCTGGTCTTCCACTATAAATAACCGCGGTTCACCTCATTCCATTCACCTGTTCTCATCACAAGATGTGGACTAACGTAGAATTGTCTACCATCCTATCGTCGATGCTGTTCAACCCGGACTATCCCATGTATGTCAAATCATCATGGGCTATCACCGAGATGACTGATACAGCCCTTTGGAAACGAAGAATCTATGTGGAGAGGCAAGGCTGTCTGAAGAGAGTCTTAATTTATGGTCCCGAGATCAGACGAAGTTTGAGGAAGAAAAGATCCGTGCGATGCAATGTATGTTAACTGAATAGTGTTAACAAAAAAAACCAAAAAAACAAAGGCCCCTCTCAGGGATATTCCATTGCCTGGAAAAGATATCTATTCTCTCTTGCCATATTTGCGTATTTGTTTGTTTGTCTATGTCAATATCTTTATACATGTTTCTATTGTCCCTACACTCATGAGTGTTTTGTGTGAATTTTGAGCAGTGTGACTATAAAAACTAACTCCTTTGCTGATTTGCTTGTAGGTAATGTTGTGTTTTGTACATAAAAACTTTCATTCTCCACTATGGTTGTTGATAGAAGGAATAGTGGTTTTGTTACTATTAGTGTATTGTTTGTATAAATATTTATTTTAGGTTAGCACTCTCATCACTGTGGATTGTTTGGTAGGTGATAGGGGTAGTTGGTAAGAGTGGATGTTTTCCTTCACGTCCGTGCTTGAGACATATAAATTGAAGCGTTCGACATTCGCGATATTCAATATTGAATGAAAAATGGCTTCAAACCATACGGAGAAGATGATAAAATTGCAAGAGGTGGTGGGTAGCATAGGCTTGGTGGATGAAATGCTAATCAGAATAGAGTATGGGGCTTATAGCCTGCTCAGACTGAAAATGGAGATCAATAATTTGAAGAAAGGGAAAGAAATATTGAGAGAGCTGATTAAACAGGAAAAGGAGGAGAAGGAGGACATAGAGGAAAAAGAGGAAATGAGAAGATGGAAAAAGAAGAGGAGAATGAGAAGAGGAAGCAACAGGTGAAGGAGAAGGAGGAGAAGAAAGAGAATGAGAAGAAAAATGTCCTGCAAAAAATGAGGTGCTGGTGGAGAAGAAGAAGGAGGAGAGAAAGTAGAAGAAAGTTAAAAGGCCCTTTTCAAGGACACTCCATTGCATGGAAAAGATAACTATTCTCTCTTGCCATTTTTGTATATTTGTTTGTTTGTCTATGTATATGTCTCTATACATGTTCGAATTGTTACTAGAGTCTCTAGTACTCCACCTCGGTACTGACCAACGGTACGGATCAACCATTCCCCTTTCATCCGCTTTATTTTAAATCTTGTTCCGCCCTCGGCGGAACGCAAGTTATAATTTATATAAAGTTATATGCTGCACTCTGCCATTCGTTACTGCTTTTCTGTTCCGTCAAAAGTAGCAGCAGGGATGGTGAATCGTACAAAGTTTAGAGGGGTTATTTTGCGAAAATAAGGCTTCCTACAAAAAATGGGCAGAGAGTGATTCTGACAAATATTTTTCAGACAAGATGGGGGCGAATCCTACAAACATTTAGAGGGTTATTAAATAAGGCTTTCAACGAGAATTGAATCCGACAAATATTTTTCAGACACAAAACTACAGTCGAAGTATTTTTTTAAAATAAAGCTTCCTACGAAAAGGTCACCAGTCTCTCCAGCGGACAGAGATTGGGTTTGTTTACCTTGTACCACGAGCGGTCGTTTACCTGTATAATTTTCCCACGCTGTATGCGTCACAGTGTGAATCAGGTCAAGTGCAGTCAGTCAAGTTACGACAACACCTGCGGCCTTTACGAGTATGTGTGAGTGGAGAATGATTTAAAAAAAGATGACAGAGATTATTGTGTATCAAACAAAAATTTTATCGAGACATACACGATACCTCGACCGACGATCACGTACATTTATCCATGTGGGGTAGCTTGCGCGTGCGAGAAAAAGTTTTTAAACTTAATCTTCTCCATGTCCCCTGAACACCAAGAGCGATGGATGTTTCTTAGTGTGTGGGTATCAACTCCGCTAAATACAACTAAAAGGTTACAATTCACTCTGATCACTTTAGGTATTTGTGTATACCCCTGAGGAACATAAATTATGTCAGTATTTTGTGTCTACCTCATGAAAATATCCGAGTTGGATTTGATTGTTTGTCCAGCATTACATCGTCGTATACTACGAGATTATTAATACATCCATCGAGGTCATCTACAGATGAAGATTCACCAATATAGGTGATGAAATCAATAATATTATTACCGTCTTCATCCGACAACTTCGCTTCTTCATTAAAATCTTTAAGCACATCGTAGCATCGCTGATTATCTACGGATGGTTCCACTAAATACAACTAATCCTACTTTAGCCATCTCATTATCAGGTTAAGTAATAGTTGCGTCTTACCAGACCCAGATGGACCTATTATAATTGCTCTGATAGAATTTGGTAGCGCTGGATGATGCTTCATTGGTTCTTGCTTTCGTGTCGCTGAGAAATCAATGATATCCATGTTACAGAAATATAATAAATAACATGAATTTATATTGTGTTCGATGCAGAGTATCCACTCCTACAAGTAGATTAAAAACAATAATAACAAAAAATAAAAGACGTGCGCGTACAGGCAAGTGTGTAAAATGTGGTACAAGCAAAAAGATATATAGAAGCAGAACCACTATCAACGAAACCAGCAACTGAAGTTGCATTTGCTTTTGAAGGAATTTATCAACGAGGACCATTGCGATGGCCACTTTTGCTACAGGTTGATCGTGGCAAGGAATTTCTTGGTATAGTAACGTTGATGATGAAACAACATAACGTCAAAATCAGACGAGGACATACCGCAATTTATCGCGATCAGGCAATCGTTGAATGATTTAATCGAACACTTGCTGAGCGATTTTTCTGATATCAGCATGCGCAGGAAATATCCTTAAATAAATTTCAGAGATCTCGTCAATGGGTTGCAAGACTACCAAGTGTGATAGCCGCGCTAAATAATGAAATTACTCTTGGGACTTCTATGAAACCCATCAATGCGATCACAAAAGACATATACCAGTACAACGAGGTGACCCTTTCTCAAAACAATCAGTACTAGGTAATGTTACTGTAAGATATTTATATGAACCTGGTGAACTTGAAGGGGGTACAAAAAAAGAGAAACTGATCCTATTTGGAGTGTGATCACACATAAAATTATCAGCGTGGAGAAACCACGGGTAGATCTTCAATCTACAGACTAGATTCAGCTGCTCCTCAACGTGGATTTGTACGTGAACAATTACAAGTAATTCCTGAAAATACACAATTACCGCCGCCTTCACGTCTGTGAAAGCAGGACACCAGCACTCTATGTCGATTACACTCAAGACAGGTCAACATCACATTTTCGCGTGTATGACCGAGACTACTATTAATTTTATCCACGGTGAATTGTCGTGGGTCATTATTCGAATACTGCCACAACATTACTGTGTTGCAGCAAGCACAATTATTATTTTGTTGTTGTTTCAGCGTCATGATAAACTTAACATCGAGATCAAAGTGACGTTTGCTTTTTTGTTAGATTGCTGATAACCAGCTAATTTTTTCCTTACTATATCATCGCGATTGCTAGCAGTGGTGTCCTGAGTCATTGCACAGTCTATGATAACCCTTCATAGCTGAGACATTCTTCTGACTCTCGTCACTACTAGATAAACTATATTTGACCTTTGGATCCGATCAGCGACAATTCAGATATTTGTATCAGAAATAGTTAATCCTTTTGACGAATGAATGGTTACAGCATATCGAAGAGTCCACGGAATTTTATCCATCGTTAAGGCGCTCTCAACAGCACTCACAGGAACCAAAACAATATCATTTAATACAAATTTTTGTTTCTCATTAATTACAGGAATCTCAACTGCTGTATTTTGTTTGCGTCTGACTCCTGGGCGATAACTCAATGGCACAGGTGGATCTGAAAACTTTTTTTTATGTAACAGAAATAATTGTTGCTGAAGTGTATCACGAATTATCTTCCGACTTGCAACTATCAAATCAGCAGGTCTCCACAAATTCCAAAAATCATTCATCGTTTTCTCTGGAATTACTTCACGCATTATCTCACATTGAATCTTATCTGGTTGCAGTCTGATTAACTTTTTAAACTCTTTCAGCGGTTCATCAATAGCTCTATGATCATCAATTATTTCCGCATAATAATCTACGAACATTTTTTAGCCATTCATGCGGAGATGATCCAAAAAAGGGTGGTGGTTGACCATGATCGCCACACACGATAACAGCAGTATTTCTCGTCAACAATCAATCAAGAAACATTTAATACCTCCACAGATACCGTTCATATCTCATCCCAGATAAAATACACTTAGGAATATATTTCTCACCCATTCTTTCAGGAGTCCATGTATCTCCCTTCCATCGGAAGAAGCTGTGATAAGTATGAGATTTAACTTCTCGTTCTCTCATTTCTCTGGCAAGCCGGTGAGTCGGAGTTAGTACAACCATATCAAAATTTTTAAATGATTCAATCGCACGTGTTGTTTTAACAGAACCACCGGGTCCGTTGAGATAAATAGTCTTATGTCTGGTCACAGGATCATATACCGATGGAGCCGATGAAAGTTTTGACATCTGTTTACTTTTATAATATATTTCCTAAGATTCAACGTCGGCAGATTCAGCATATCTAAATATCTTTTCTCGTTTTATTCTCCATTTCGCCCCATGATGCATTAGTGCCGATATGTGATTGTTTTAACAATCCTGTATTTTTTTTTTATTGATATAAAATGAATCTGTGGCGACTCTAAGTGCGGTATCAGGAAATCTGTTATCATCGATAATGAATTTATCGAAACGTACGCGAGCACCGAAGTTCTTAAATGAGTAAACTGTGGTGAGCCACCATCAGTGTAGCTCACAATTGTACCTAATTTAGTTCCGTCTGATAAATTAACATTATTCCGACTTATAAATGTGCTTCTCTCCGTTGTATCAGCAATTATGAAATCGTGTTCAGCATCGTCGATAATTAATCTTGTACAATGTCGTTTATGATCATATGATCCTCCTTGTGAAAATTTACCAATTATTTTTCTGCCAAGATCTTTTGCAAGCTTATTTTTGAGATCGGTATCGTCCGGATTTTCATCAGGGGAATATTTCTTCTGTTGTGGTAACACAACTTGTTTCTGCAAACGATACGATATAATTGCTTCACTTACAATCAATGATATCAATATTTTCAAATCAAGTATATATCGTAATAACACTCTTGGAGCCCAACCGCGTTCGCTAAAATGTTTTCCAAACCAGACAGCGACAACAGGATGAAGGTTTCTCGATACAAACTCGAATGACTCAATACAGGCAAATCCAGTTAAGTTAAAATATGGTAAGGGTCCATTAATCGCAACTCTGGTCATCTCGTGTGTTGGATGTCCAAATCTTTTGAAATATTCGGAACACTCACCCACTCCAAGAATATTTCCAGGATAACATGCAACCATATCAACCGAGATAACATCCTTATAATCGTATTTAGTATTTCCTCATCCGTCGTGTCCATATTCGACACAACTGCGTTGGACATCTTCAAGAAATTCCAATCGTGTTGGTTTCCATGAATTTTCCTTTTGAGCAGCGTGGGCAGCAACTGACGGAACGGTGAAGCAGTTACTGAGTAATCGTTCGATAACATCAGCATCGTTCATGTATTTCAAAGCAAGATTTTTCATTTTGTCGTGGAGAGATTCTGTACTATCAATACCTCCATTAGGCCGTACAAACTAATCGTACTTCACAGATTCTGAACTTTGAAACAACCACACAGATACAGGGTCACTCTTACTGATATTTCTGATAAAATCAAACAAATCACCGTTATAGAATTTAACAGTTCGATTTCGTGGAAATATTGTTATGTAGTGAACGCGTGTGAGTTATGATCAATAATCTCTATCGAAGCTCCATTTTTTAAATATTTCGATTCGCACAAAATCTCTCCGGTTAATGTCTTCACCCTCATTGGGAATCTTAATTTTTTTTTCAGTTCAGCAATATTTTTGATAGACGCTCCGGTATATTTAACTGTTTCTGCCCACTCATTTATTTTTTTAAGTGTTAGATCCGTTAAACCTTTTCCACCCATCGCGTTTGTGAAGTGTTCTGTAACTCGCT
The DNA here is from genome assembly GCA_016617855.1 of Megalonaias nervosa. NCBI lineage: Eukaryota > Metazoa > Mollusca > Bivalvia > Unionida > Unionidae > Megalonaias > Megalonaias nervosa. Next base: position 50,757 of record JAECUM010001629.1, on the reverse strand, counting down.
CAGCAACACAATTCAAGCGAGAAATTTTCATCTGCAGGAGGTCATTAACACTAGGTTTATCATTCAGCGGATACATCGCATAAACAGCTGCCGTCACTGGATATGCTCGCTCATAATATGGTCTATCAAGTCCGGTCAGTATTCCTGGTGTTGAATTTTTAACGTGACAATATTTCCAGCGTGTCGTAATTGAACAGGGTCACGTTTGTCACGGATTATCCAGATGCCATCTAACTCCACAATAAATTTTATTCTAAAAATATATTTTTGATCGTCGAAATAATTAATAATCATCGCTTTTCGCTTGTCATTCATTGCATCATCGAAGTTTTGCATAATTCTGAACGTGGACCACACATGAGCCGCGCCATCATTGAGAAATTCTCTCTTGGCTTCACGGATACGAGTGATTAAAGTTTTATTTGTCAAATCAACCAGAGCTCGGCTCGGCAATTTAGTGGTTATTCTGTCAAGATCAATTCTACTTTTAGAGAGCTTAATCGCAGATAATCTCGTAAATTCCTCTTTTTACAATTATTGCAAATCCATATTTAAATTGAAAATTAATTTATATATGTCATGATCCAAGCAAATAATAATTGTAAGTGGTTGATGATTGGTTCTGCAATTTCTTGTAATCGGTCTTGAGTAAATGAATTCTATGGATATCATATGCAAAACGTGCGGAGTGGTAGTCTAGGACTTAAACCGTGTTTACGATGTGGTGTTGGGGTTACAGGAGAAACGCAGCTGTGTGTAGAATGCGGTGGTAAAAAATACAGATAGCTCAAATGATATTATAAAAAAAAATTATGGTAATGAATCTCCCATAAAAAAGCGGAAGACTATCTCCTCAGATTTTCACGCTAACAATAAAATAATTATTTAGAAAAATAAGATCATTATATAAATGGAGCAAAATGAATTTGTTAAGCATCCTATCATCAAGAATTATGAGGCATCTCGTGATGGTGGTACTGTCGACTGAAAAAAATACAGTCGGTTCTGTCATTAATACTGGGTATCTCAAATTCCGTGCTTGAAAAAATATATACTTTGTCACGGGTTTATCTATGAATGCTTCCACGGACAAATCGAAGATAGCTTTGTGATTGGTCATATTGATTTAAATCCGAAAAATATTCTTTGAGTAATTTACGAGCTATTACACAAAGTCAGAATTCTGCACTTGGTGGTACTGGAAAATGTAATAAATTTCTGAGATCGGTTAAATCTGTGAACGTGGAGATTGGGGACGAAAAGGAATTTCAATCGATAAATGCAGCTGGTAAATATTTTGATATTCACGCTCTTTCGGTACAATATGTCACAAATAAAATATATGGATCAACATTTTCAAGGACATACAAACAAAAGCTAACATTTCAGTATCTGCTAACAGACGCTGAATCTACTTTAGCTCAATTTTGAATTTTGTTTGCAAGATGAAGGGAGATAACTCTGTCAAGTATAGTGATTAAACACGGCCGAGGTTAATTTTTTATTTTTTTGCTGTGGTTCACATGTTATTAGTCAAGCATAGTATAAAACACATGCGTAAATAGTTGTGGCTCACAAATCCAGGTAAGATATTTTTAGGTTTCCAGGTATAAGTGGTCGACCGCGTTGAACAGTCTATTTGAACAAGTATTTCTTATATAATGCATTCCTAAAATATAAATTCAATTATTTCTGTGATTAAAAAATTAAATGATGATGATATAGAATTATCTGATCAATTGGGTCCTGAAAAAAATCACAAATGATTTTGAAACGCTACAGGAACGGAAATATGAAAAGAGATACACATTAGCAGCCGAATACAGGTTTATTAAAAAGCTCCAGCAAGCGATAAAACAATCACTACTTCATGTCGATGATGATAAGAATATTCAGAAATTTGTTTCACTCACAAATGCGATTGAGAAAGTTAGATCAGTTATCACGCGAATACGAAACAAATAAGATTGTGCGTTCACGTATGCTACAGCTGAAAATTTTTGTGTACGATTGTAAACAAAATGACGAAGTCAAGTGGGATTATGAAAGCGGTAACAGTGTCACTGGTAGCGGATAGTTATATATAGAAATTCACCTGTATATCTGTAAGAGTTCGGAAGTCGTGTGGTTAAGGCCTCCTCGTACGGATCGACTAGTGGAAACTACATGTTCGAGTCTCGAAAAATGCGATAGACATATTGTATTGCGTTTAGCGACAGATGCTATTACAATTGGGGGACTCCTGCGGACATTTGAAAAAGACAAGATATACTTGTACGGATAACTGTACAATTAATTCCAGGTGTAACTCGCCAGACACCACCGAACCTCAATGCGGCGCCCGGGGTTCACTTAGGGGGTGTTTTTTGCGTAACAATTACCCAAGATGAGATATATCCGATGTCATTAAACTTGCCCGTGAGGTACTCCCTTTTTTTTTTTTTACAATATTTTATTCTTCAGAAATATTATTATTTTTATTTTTATTCTGACTCTGATTTTTATTTTATTCAGAAATATTTTATTCTTCACAAATATTTTTATTTTTAATTTATTATTCAGAAATATTTATATTCTTATAACTTTTTATTATTTTATATTCAGAAATATTTTTCTTTTATTTTTATTTTATTCTGATTCAGAAATATTTTTATTTTTATTATAATATTTATTCTGAAACAGATTATAATATTTATTCAGAATCAGATTAGAATATTTATTCAGAATCAGATTAGAATATTTATGTAGAATCAGATTATAATATTTATTCATAATCAGATTATAATATTTATTTTTTATTTTTATTCTTATTTAAGATTAAAAAATTTATTGTTTATTTTTATTCTGATTCTGATTCAAGATTATAATATTTCTTTTTATTCTGATTCTGATTCAAGATTATAATATTTATATTTATTCTGATTCTGATTCTGATTTGAAAATTACATTTATTTTTACTGTTTAATCTGAGTCAGATTCAGATTTTTTTCTTTCTATTAATCGAGAATTTTTTACTATATCGATTACATGATCGAGAATCTTACTACGAAGTATGTTTAGACAATAATAACACACCTTCAGTTTTTGTGCATGGTTTAATTTTCCTATCTCGGCAATTATTCCATCCATTATATTCATTTGTATGATTTAATTTGAGAAAAGATCAGTCACGAACGCACTTATTGTCAGAAGTTCATCTCACAAATCAAGCAAGTGTCCGTTCTGGTCAGTAAGTCTAAAATGTGTCCGTGATAATAGCGGATTATGACATCCTAGATAAACCGGATTAAAGGGTTAAAATCGGAGGGGGGTAGACTACAGGGATAAATGAATATAGGATATATCCCTGTTGTGCCTGCCTGGATCTTTCTAGATCTACTTGATAGCTGACATTGATTGTATCACATACAAAACTGACTGCGATTGTTGGTGTGATATTGACAATATCATGCGATATATGACGACCGCCGCCGTCTGGATCATTGTTATGTTTGAGAATACCTGGAGGAGAGGATACTTTTCTCCATGCGGCAATAATTTTGGGGTATTATTCATTGATGATATCATTGACGTTTTTCTTGAGCTCGTCGGCGTTAAATCCGGGATGTTTAAATATTGGCAGATCTGCCTCAGTGATCGAATATTTGTGTCAGGAAATATTTGTTTAAATTGATATAAATGTTTAATGCCATCAAGTAAATTGATATATCCACCTTTAGATTCAATTACCGCCTGTATAATTCTTTGATTAACAATCTCAAGGTCTGATGCAACATGGTTCAGGTGTTCTATTTGCTTGATGATTTCCTCCCTCAGATAATCGTCAACGGGTGGACACTCGTTTATATACACGGTGAATAACTGACGTGGTTTATTGTTCATTAGTTTGTGCTCGCGATTAATTTATTTGAATAATGTTATGACATCATCTTCAGTATATGAAAGATCATTGGAGAGGAATCCCCACATCATTTCAACGGGGAGAGCATTGCCGTCCGGAGTGATATTAACTCCAGAAACACTAAAGTGACTCTCTTTTTTATTCCTATCCACAGCAGAAAACTTTTATGATAGTCTGGAGTACTTTTCCGGTACGCTTTCTTGTTTGAGACATAATCGTTGCGTTGAGGTTCTGGTGGTCCTTGATATACAGTTGCTACTTCTGGCCATGCTAACACAGTTATTTGATTGCAACCCACCGAACAATTTTGATCTAATATTTGGCCAGCTGCAACATACTCGCAATTGTGCTAATGCAGTTTCTTTGGCTGGAATTGCAGTTGGAAAGCTAACGTCGAATTCAGGATTGGTTGAGCTCGCTGATATCATCGTGGTTGCTGGTGGTGTTGTATTAGCGACGATTTGTTCTAGCAATTCTTGTGATATTATTATTTACTTCCTGATTTAAATTAAGGTGACTCTGTCAAGGGGGATTGGTTTCCAGATGCTTCATAATAAACCTTAATCATTTCTGCAATTTCCTGATCTGATATTATTCAATCGTTGATCCCTGATGATATCAGCGATGATAATTTCGCGTGTGCGTGTGTTGCCGCTGATAGCAACGTTGTATACTCATGCAATTTATCAGCCGCGCAAGTAGATATCTTTTTTGCGATGATATTAAGAATACCAGGAACAAGGGTTACAGCTGCAACACCAATTCCTAGTACTGGTGCTATTATGTATGTGGCTGATAATGATCTGATTATAGTCGCTGTTCCAGTGACTGCGGTGGATGCAGAATATACAATTATGTCAGTAATAACGATACGTCAGCGGTAATTTTTTTTTTTTTTTTTTTTTTTTTTTACTGTGTACTCATTAATGATATTTTTCAGTTGGTCTGCAACAAACACACTTGTTCATATCTGAAATGTTGCGCTGCAGCAACGTCAATCAATCGATTCATTATGTAGATTCCGATTACTTTAAGTAGGTGCTATGTTGGCGACGGGGGTCCAAGGTTGACACTGCCGGGGTGGGAGTGGGAGACAAGCGCCCCACTCCTCCAGAAATGCCCCATATGGCTTGTGTCTCTGATCGCCTCGGTCAACTAAAACCCAGCTCCTGGTCTTCGCGAGTGGCTTAGCTTCTAAGTCCGGCGGACCATGCTTCCACTAACAGGAGAAGGGGTGAAGGCGGGCCACTGGCAGCTTAAAACCAGACGCTTCGGGTAGATGGGGCTCGTAAACCTTGTATGGTAGCTCATCTAGGAGAAGGAAAACTCTGATCCCAAACCTCCGCTGCCTCGCGGCTATACCCACTTATGGGAAAGGCTAAGGGAGTAAACCCCGACAGAGAATCCGGAGACGGAGTCCCTAAGGCGGTCTGACATTGACTCCAATGTCATTCCGGCAACTCCTGCGACGCCGTTGGTGCCAAGTTGTATCGGCATTCGTCGTTCCCTTGGGAACACCAGCTGAGTGGAGGGGGGATCTGCTGCTTTGCCAACAGCTGATTCTCCATACTATCCTGCCCAGGCTTCGTAGCTGCACTGGAGAGGACACTACAGCGTCGTCGTAAGGCACAGGCACAACACGGGAAGCAGCAGTTTACCGGTTCTAAGCAATAGCTCGATTGGCGTAGAGCTTGGCGCCAGGGGTTGCTTTCGACGGTGGGAGAGACCGCCATGTCTCATTGGACAGCTACCGCCCGCCTTAAGCTGGGTAGCCTCCAGTCAGTAAGGTGCTGTCCCGCCGTGGCCTGCCTGCTTCACTGGGTGCGTGGAGCTTAGAGAACTATCTCGACAAGCAGGCCACAAACTCCGCACCATGCAAGACTCAAAGAAGAAAAAGAAGACTCCAGCTCTTCGTTTTGCAAGCTGGAACGTCAGGACCATGTGTCCTGGACTCACCACTGACCTGCAGCAGATCGACGACACACGGAAGACTGCCGTAATTGATAGGGAACTCTCCCGACTGAACGTCGACATTGCCTGCCTTCAGGAGACCTGACTAGCCGACAGCGGCACCATCAGGGAAGCCAACTACACCTTCCTTTGGCAAGGAAGGTCCTCGGATGAACCTAGGCAGCACGGTGTTGGCTTCGTGGCCCTCATTGAGCCTCCGTCATCAGGCACTGAGAGGATCCTTGCCCTCCGCCTGTCAACATCCTCAGGCCCAGTCAACATCTTGAGCGTGTATGCCCAAACCCTCCGATCCACCCAAAAAGGAGAAAGACCAGTTCTACGAGGCTCAAGATCAAGCAATATCCAGTATTCCCAACACGGAAGGCCTCTACATACTAGAAGACTTCAATGCTAGAGTGGGAGCTGACCACGAGGCCTGGCCCACCTGTCTCGGCTCTCATGGAAAGGGCAAGATCAACGAGAACGGTCAGCGACTGCTGGAGATGTGTTGTTCCCACAGCCTATGTGTGACCAACACCTACTTCAAATGCAAGGAAATCCACCAGGTGTCATGGAGACACCCACGTTCCCGCCACTGACACCAGATAGACCCCTTCATCACAAGGCGTAACTGGCCAGTGTCCTCCTCACCCGCAACTACCACAGAGCCGACTGCGACACGGACCACTCCCTCGTGGCCAGCAAGGTTCGAATAATACCCAAGAAGCTGCACCACGCCAAGAAGAAGGATTGCTCACGCATCGACACCTGCTGTGCAAGCAACCCAGAGAAGACATAGCAGCTCACCAGCAAGCTGCTGGAAGCTCTCACCAAAGAGACACCTAATGACACCATCGACTCCAAATGGTCCCACCTCCGAGACGCTGTGTACAATTCAGCCATTACTGCCTATGGGTAGGAGGAGCACAAAAATACAGACTGGTATGAGGCCAACTGGGAGGCAATGGAGCCCGTGACTGAGGCGAAGAGGAAAGCCATCCTGGCTTACAAGGCTGTGCCTAGCCCTAGTACACTGCAAGCCCTCATGACTGCCAGGAACAACGCCCAGCGGACCGCCCGACACTGAGTCAACACCTACTGGCTTAACCCCTGCACCAGCATACAGACAGCTGCCGACAATGGTGATGCTAGAGGCATGTACGAGGGTATCAAGAAGGCCACAGGCCCCCCATCCTTCAAGACCGCCCCCCTCAAGTCCAAGACGGGCGTAGTCATCACAGACCATGGTAGACAGCTGCAGCACTGGAACGAGCACTATCTTGAGCTGTATGTAACCCAAAATTTCGTCACCGACACCGCCATGAAAGCCATCCCATACCTGCCAGTCATGGAGGAACTAGACACACTGTCCACCCTGGAAGAGCTCAGAAAAGCCATCGACTGTTTCGCTTGTGAGAAGGCCCCTGTGAGCGACGGCATCCCACCTGAAGTCCTCAAAAGCGGGAAGCCAGCACTACTCCAGCCCTTGCACGAATTCCTCTGCCTCTGCTGGGAACAGGGACACATCCCCCAGGACATGCGAGACGCCAACATCGTCACTTTGCACAAGAACTTTAACAACTACGGGGGCATCTCCCTCCTCAGCATCGTCGGAAAGGCTTTCGCACGTGTCGCCCTGGTGCGCTTGCAGACCCTAGCTTCCCGCGTCTACCCAGAATCCCAGTGTGGCTTCCGAGCCGGCCGGTCAACTGTAGACATGATCTTCTCACTATACCAGCTGCAGGAGAAGTATCGTGAGCAGCAGATGCCCCTTTACATCACCTTCATAGACCTAACGAAGGCGTTTGACATGGTCAGCCGGAGCGGACTCTTCAGGCTCCTGGAGAAGATCGGCTGCCCCCCACGACTGCTCGCTGTCGTCACATCGTTCTACGAGAACTCGCACAGCACAGTGTGCTTCAACAGCACAACATCAGAGGCCTTCCCAGTCAGCAGTGGAGTGAAGCAGGGCTGCGTCCTTGCGCCGACACTCTTTGCCATCTTCTCCATGCTCCTCCAGCACGCCTTCAAGGACTGCAGCGAGGGAGTGTACATCCACACCAGAGCTAACGGCAACTGTTCAACATCGCTCGTCTCCGTGCAAAGGCTAAAGTCACAGAGGTTCTCATCGGTGAATTGCTTTTCGCCGACGATGCAACCTTGACATCACATACGGAAGATGGACTGTATCAGCTGGTAGGTCGCCTCTCCCACGCCTGCAAGGATTTTGAACTGACCACCTTTTGAAGAAGACGAACGTCATGGCGCACGATTGAGACTCCCCTCCCACCATCGCCATCGATGGGTACAACCTTGAAGTTGTTGAGAACTACACATCCTTTGGGTCCACCATCTCCAGCTCGCTCTCCATTGATGCTGCGGTGAACGGCAGGATTGCAAAGGCAGCAACAGTTATGGCCAGACTGAACCAGAGGGTTTGGTACAACCCCAACCTCTCTGAGAAGACCAAACTGCGCGTCTACCAAGCCTGCGTGCTCAGCACACTCCTCTTCAGCAGCGAGGCATGGACCACCTATACGAGCCACGAAAGAAAATTCAACAGCTTCCACCTGAGATGCCTGCGGCGCATTCTGCGCATCCAGTGGCAGGACAAAGTACCCAATACAGTGGTTCTAGAACGCGCCAGCATGAACAGCATGTTCTCCATCCTCAGCGAGAGGCGCCTTTGCTGGCTCGGCCATGTCAAGAGAATAAATCCAGGCAGCATTCCCAAGGACATGCTAGCAGAAGGCGCACGACTGACTGGACGGCCACGTCTGCGTTACAAAGATGCCTGCAAGAAGGATATGAATACAGCCAACATCAACGTCAACAACTGGGAGAGCTGTGCTGACGACCGCTCCGCCTGGCGCCTTGCTGTCAGACAGGGCTTTCAGAAAGCCGAGTAAACGAGAAAGACAAACCTCGCTACAAAGAGAGCCAGGAGGAAGGCGAAACAACAACAGCCTTAACAAGCATCAACGTTCACCTTCAACAAGTGCAACAGAGACTGCCACTCTAGAGTCCGACTCTTCAGCCACTCGCGAAGGTGCAGATAGGACACCCAACCGGAAGCTACACCATCGTCTCCCAAAGACGGACGGACGTTGGCGACAAATTCAACACACCAATAGTACAACACGTCGAGGCCATTCTCTTCGGATTCCACCACAAATATTTCATTGTTGTTTTGATCCAATACCACCAACACAGATCCAGAGGATCCATTAACTGGATAACGATGCGGTGAAAATGTGGTAGATACTGTAAATGTTGTAACGCCGAGTACTGAGAACCTATATATATCGGTAACCTCCACGGAATGTTTGATGGATTTATTAATGCTGATCCAGACGCTACTGTATATACAACGTTGATTCGGGTTGTACGATGAACTACATCCTTAGTAATCTTTTTGATGTCAGAGAGTTTAATATCAACGACTGGTGGACTTCAAAAAAATTCATTAATATTTCTATTTATGTTTCTACGAAAATTTAAAAATGTGGTTACATGACTAGTATATTCAGATCTAAACGTGGTCAATCCATCATTGATTGTCAATAACGAGGTTATCATCGTGGTGTTGTTGTTGTCCACGTATTTCCTGGCTGCAGCTTCATCGTCTGTTTCTGGTTCTGTTAAATAAGGAATGGTATTATTAGCCATGTTGAGATCGCAAGTCATTTTATCACAGCTTTAGCAACATATTTACTGAATTCAGTTTTCATAGTGGCGTTGCTGTTGTCAACGTAATTTTTTTGTTGCCACGTCATCGTCTGATTTTGGTTCTCTCACACTGATAATTGTTTTCTGCTCATGATGAGATCGCCAGTCATTGTATCACCGCTTTTAACGATGCGTCCAGTAATCTCTCCAATGAGTGTTAGAATTGATTCATCCGAGTTTTTAATTTTGCCGTTATTGGTACATAATGCTAAGTTATTTTCGGTCGCATTTGCAACCCGCAGAATAATAACTGTCAACTGGATATTACTCGTCTTTAATCGCCCTTGTTGATCCTAAAAAACAACAACTTCATTTTGGTCCATATCTACGAGACGCAAAAGATTAGCGAGCTCGTCCTTGACCTGGTCAAGGGTTGCATATTTGGATAAGTCACCTTGAGGTCGGAGACTCCGAGAAGATCTTCCGAAAATATCTACCATTGTATATTCACTAAGGCCTGTTTAAAACGAGGTGAACGGTTATACAGTCTGATGGTATACTCGTGTAAGACTTTATGAGGTGTCATTGTTGACGATGACACATCGTCGAGCACAACAAGTACTTCACGGCCACATATTGGCGGATCAGTTTATTGTCTGTTTTGGTAATGTTGAATACCAGATTGCAGTGCTTTGCACTGTGCTGCCAATTTTAAAATATTCATTCGGTGGTGCCACTCCATACGAATCAAAATAAACAATTCCACGTGGATCAATCGCATATAGTACCCAGTGAGTATCTGGACCATAACTTCCATCGAGATTAACTATACTGGTTTCAACACGGTTTGGTTATTTTGGTAATTGATCACGCATGAAATCACCTCTGAAGTTTTTGATGTTTAGTTTTTTAGCAACATCAAGTAAATCAAAATTGGACATGGGAAGTATCAACGATGTGTCCCGGGCAGTCTTAGACCTTTCTCCATGGATTGAACACGCCTTGAATGAGGGGTTCCTGGCAGTCTTAGACCCAATCCGTGAACGGATCGACCTTTTTTGGAAGTATTTAGTCCTTGACCTGTTGTTTTCTTTAATGCCATCCAAGCGGCAGTTCCAACAGCACCAAGTGTAGCGGCTTTTGCAACAGCTGGGGCTTCAGCGGCTATTAACGCTGGTATAGCTGCAAGAAGTGGAAATATACCACCCATCTTGGCAATATCTTTAATGGCACCTGCAGAAAGATTAATTCGTACACCAGTCGCTGATAGTTAGGCATCATTGAAGTGCCTGAGTCGATGTTCTGTCAGTGGTTGTTTGTTTGGACCACCTGCGATCTGTTCTGATTTCAGCAATACTTTTATTCCACTGTTCATTTTTGATACTGACTGTAGCTTTTTAATCTGACCAGAAGTCATACTGACATTAACATGATGATATGATATTATAATATTATGATCGATTTAATTACAAGTTGCATATTTTCTACTGGGGCATCAATGACTCTCATTCGTCCACCAACACCTTCAAGCAACATTGTTTTATCTGAGAGTATAACAGCGATTGCTCTGTAATCAGCAATAGCTCCTCTTGCCACACGAGCTCGAAAGTTTATATCAACGACAGATTGTCTAAACAAATCCAGGTGTTCAGTTGACAACTAATAAATCGGATACAGCGTTGTAAAATCTAGTTGTGATATTTGTAGACCAGAATCAATATTTTGATCACGTCATCAAAGGATGATATGCATGTGCTATATGATTATTTTCAAAATTCAGTAATATATCCTCAACTGGTTCCTGATGTCCATTTATTCTCAGTGAAACCTCAGTAATACTAAGTTTGTCAAATATCATTATTCTGCGTGTTTTTGAGTTTACTCGTGCAGCATCTTGGAAAGCAACAAATATATGTCGTGGCGCAGAAACACCTTGCTGTGATGTTATCTACCATGTGAATAAACCATTAATGGTACTTTGAACACTATCTGTGGTCATCGTCAACCACGATAATGTTGATTTACCACCTTGATACATAAAAGAAAGCAACCGTTGTTCTTCAGCGAGTGATGGTATCATTGTTGGCATCCACAATGAAAGTTATGTTAGTTTTACTTTACCTGCATGCCAGATTGCATCATCGTCGGTAGCCTTTCTTACAAGTACAACTGTATGCTTGGCTCCGGAAAAAAACCTGTCTGACATATCTGCAAAATCCAAAGATATGTGACAGTCGAATTGCACATAAAACTCTTCTTCTTCCATCTTTCAACATTGATCGACGCGCTGCGAATCCTAAGTTGAATTCTGGATTAGCACCATGAACCACCGGCCACACATCAGCGTCAGCGCCGTCGGCGAAGTTTCTTCGTCGTCTTATATTATACTGTCTGTTCTCAGGGTAGTCAGAAGTATCCTTCACAAACATCATTGATGGACCAGCTGATCTTGAATAATGATCGCTATATCTTGCAAGGCCAAGTATCGTCTTGGCAACGTCGACCTCTTTTTAAATTGAGTCAATATTTCTTCCGTCGATGATATACGTAGCACTGTCGAACAACGTCATGATGCCATTATTAACAAAACCAACCCTAATATCAGCTCCATATTCAGTATTATATGTTTTAAAATTTCACCTTCTACTTCAATAAATGCTTCAGAGGGTAAGAAATATCTGCTTGTATCCTGAACTTGCAGCTCAATGCGCCCACGCCGATTTGGCTGTCGTGCATCATAAGAATAATACTGATAATCATGCACAGATTCATGTTTGAGAAATGGTGCGTCCATGTCGAATGCGGGATCTGATATAAGTTAAACATTTTATTATACTTGTTATCGTCTAACACGAAGACCACTTCCTGCTATCAGACTAGTAGTTATATTTTTTCTTTTTCTGATAGGGATACACCAGCCAACTCTGCTAGTTTTTGATTAGCAGCTTCATTTATTATTTTACTAACGTTTGCAGGCATAACTTCTGTAGTAGGTAATTTTACTGGCTGAGGTTGGACCGCCTGCGATCTGCGTATTAATCGTGCTAGTCTGTCCTTGATTGCTGAGAATGCTTTATTAGCAACATCACCAACAGCACCAATACCTTTATCATGAACAACATCAATAGCTTTCATTGATAATTGTTTTGCAATCGGTATTGCCTTCGCAGCTATCCTTCTGAATAGACCCTGAACGACATCACTGAGTCCATCTCCGTAGATCGCTTTATACGTAGGTAATCGCGAATTTATCACCCTGACCATTACAGGTCCACGTTGAGCATTATGTATGATCATCTTATTTTCTTGTCACTGATCTAATTGCATCAATGAGGGACCGATAAACATTAATATCCATGATACCGCCTGTAAACAATCTCTGACAAATAGCAGCTGCTTCATTAATGATTTTTGGGGAATTATTACCAGCTCGTTTTCCGCCAATCAAACTTTCTAGTCGTTTAACATCGGTAAGAACGTTACTGGGGCATGGAGTAATAAGACCACTCCCCCTGGTACCCGTACCAATACCACTTCCAGTGGCGCCGGGGGTAGAACTTGCATCCTGTCATTCTTCTTCCTCACTTGTTGTTTGGACTGGTTGCTGTGATTCTTGCTTTTGTGATTGTTGTTGTTGTGGTTGTTGTTTTGTCGTTGTTGTTGTTTTTGTTTTTGAGATTGTTGTTGTTGTTGTAACCACGAAAAATAGTCATCTAATCCATTGATAAATTTAATATATCTTGTATCATCATTTCGGGCCTGATCAACTCCGTAGTGCATGCGAAATATCCATTCGCACCAGACTTCACGGCCTAGAGAATGATTATGGTATTCGGATTTCAATTTTTTTTTTGAATTTAAAGTTGCCGCGGGAAACAAAGATAAGTCTTTCTCGCTGGCAAGTTTTTGATGTGGTTAATAATTTCTTCGGTAAATTATCAATCGGATCAGTTCTCTCTCTTGCTTGTTCTGGTTCTGATTCTGGTTCTGGTATACGATCCTTTATATCACCTATTTCCGCAAGATTTTGGTCAATACCTTCAAATTTTTTTTCGCATTGCCTGAGCAGCAGCTATTTCACCTGGAAGTTCTCTTAAGATCTTTTTTTTTTTTTTTTAGTTCTTTCTGCTATTTTTCCAGTTGCTTTAGCAGTTTGCTCTAACGTGGGAGAAGACCTTTGGTAGCCTTTGTAACAGGTTCAGATAACTGTTCTGTACCCTCCGTAAATTCCACCTTAGACTCCTGATGCGTTTGTAGTTGTTCCTTGACAGAATCATGGACGGGGAGATATTTCTTAATTGCCTCTAGTCACTGTCGAGCTAGTTTAGATGTGTGAGATTCCATGGTTAGTGTTATTATTGATATAATAATGATTTAATTACGCAAATACTTATAGTGATCAGAGATAACTACAATATTCTGGTTGTATTTAGCGGAGGTGATATACACATACTCGCCAAGTCAATAGGTGTTTTGTCGCCGCTCGACTGACTGCACTTGACCTGATTCACACGGTGACGCATACAGCGTGGGAAAAATGTACAGGTAAACGACCGCTCGCGGTACAAGGTAAACAAACCCAATCTCGGTCGGCTAGAGAGATCGGTGACCTTTTCGTAGGAAGCTTTACTTTCAAAAATACTTCGACTCCAGTTTTGTGTCTGAAAAATATTTGTCGGAATCGTTATCTGCTCATTTTTCGTAGGAAGCCTTATTTTCGCAAAATAACCCCTCTAAGCTTTGTAGGATTCACCTCCCTCCTTGTGTGAAAAATATTTGTCGGAATCACTTTTCGTAGGAAGCCTTATTTTCGCGAAATAACCCTCTACATTATTTTAAGATTCGCCCCAACCACACCTTGTCTGAAAAATATTTGTCGGAATCACTATCTGCACATTTTTCGTAGGAAGCCTCATTTTCGCAAAAAAACCTCTCTAAACTTTGTAGGATTCACCCTCCCTCCTTGTGTGAAAAATATTTGTCGGAATCGTTATCTGCTCATTTTTCGTAGGAAGCCTTATTTTCGCAAGATAACCTCTCTAAACTTTGTTGGATTCATCCTCCCTGCTGATAAAGTAATATATAAACAGAACATTCCGCTGTCACTGTTCCGCCCGATTGAGGTCAGCCACTTACAACATTGTTGCTAATGTCCAGTACCGTGACGTCACCCATGTTCAATTTCCCTTGAGGATAAACAGTCTCACCCTGTTCCATTTTCTATTTTGAGGCTATAGTGCAACCCCTCTAAATTTAACATATAAGTCTACGTGACTCTATAAATTTTGGGACGATACTGCAAACCCTGAAATTTAACATGGATGTCTACATGAGGAGCAGCAGGGTGGGCGAATCCTACAACTTTTGTATGAGGGTTATTTTTTTAAAAATAAAGATTCCTACAAAAATGAAACTACAAGGCCAATAACGCTAAACCCAAGCCTCTAACCGACCCGATCATCCTCTAATTAAGTTAGCTTATTTTTGTTATTTTATTTTTGACGTTTGTGTTTTCATTTTCTATGGCGTGTTTGTTTACCCGTCGGACACTCACTCTTTGTCGTCGCCCTCCCTGCTGCTGTGTGGCGTAATTAAATTATGTCAATAATAACGCTAACTATTGAATCTCACAGAGCTAAACTAACTCGACAGCGACTAAAGGCAATTAAAAAATATCTTCCGGTCCATGATTCTGTCAAGCAAATATTACAAGAGCGTCAGGAGTCTCAGATAGAATTTACAGAAGGTATTTAACGTTATTTAAACCGGTTACAAAATCTACTAATAAGCTCTTGATTCCAATAATACACACAGCTAGATCCACGATAAAAACTGCAAGACAAGCTAAGGAAACAGAGAAGATTCTAAGAGATCTTCCGACCGAAATACCTGCGGCTCACCCACAATTACAAGAAGAAATACAACAAGTACTTGAGAGTGTTGACAAAGTTCGTGAGGAGGTCGTGATGTCAGGGATCTTGTTACGCCAAAACCAAAACCAAAACCACCAGCCCGATTTACCGAAGAGGGTTGTAGGATACTTCGAGAAAACGCTGTAGTGGTTTCCGCAACAGGATATCCACATCGTGATGAATTATTAGATCCAGACACCGACAGTGTTTCAGAAATAAATTGGGTTCCTTTTGTATTTCGAAAGTTCCGTGGTATATCTAAACTCAATGATAAACATGAAAATGATTTTGAAAATTTTATGAGACAAGTCGAAGAAATTAAAAGAGCACCATTACTCGGAAATATATTATCGCCTGGAAAATCGCCATTCGGCCCACCTCGTATTGAGGAAGAAGAAACAATTGGAAGTGGTCTTGGTACGGGTACCAGGGGAAGTGGCCTCATCACTCCATGCCTCAATAACGTTCTTGCCGATGTTGAACGACTAGAAAGTTTGATTGGCGGAAAACGAGCCGGCAATAATTCCCCAGAAATCATTAATGAAGCAGTTGCTATTTGTCAGAGATTATTTACAGGCGGTATCATGAATATTAATGGGTATCGGTCCCTCATCGATGAAATCGCCGCTGATTACCGCAGTGATTAAGGGTATACAATAAGATCAGTGACTAGAAAATAAGATGATCATACATAATGCTCAACGTGGACCTGTAATGGTCAGGGTGATAAATTCGCGAGTACCTATATATAAAGCGTTCTACGGAGATGGACTCGGTGATGCCGTAAAGGGTCTATTCAAAAGGATAGCCCCAAAAGCAACACCGATTGCAAAGCAACTGGGAATGAAAGCTATTGACGTTGTTCGTCGAAAAAAGGTATTGGTGCTGTTGGTGGTATTGCCGGTAAAGCATTCTCTGCAAACAAGGACAGACTAGCACGATTAATACGCAGACCGCAGGTGGTCCGACCACAGCCAGTAAAATTACCCACTACAGAAGTTATGCCTGCAAATGTTAGTAAAATAATAAATGAAGCTGTGAATCAAAAACTAGCGGAGTTGGCTGGTGTACCACTATCAGAAAAAGAAAAAAATATAACTACTAGTGTGATATCAGGGAGTGGTCTTCGTGTTAGACGATAGCAAGTATAATAAAGATGTTCAAACGTATATCTGATCCCGCATTCGACATGGACGCACCAGTTATCAAATATGAATCGATGCGTGATTATCAATATTATTCTTATGACGCACGACAGCCAAATCAGCGTGAAAGAATCGAATTACAAGTGCAGGATACAAGTAGATATTTCTTACCCTCTGAAGCATTTATTGAAGTAGAAGGTGAAATTTTTTAAACAGATGATACTGAATATGGAGCTGATATTAGGGTTGCTTCTTATAATAATGGCATCATGACGTTGTTCGACAGTGCTACGTATATCATCGACGGAAGACACATTGAATCGATTCAGAAATACGTCGACGTTGCCACGGCGATACTTGGCCTTGCAAGATACAGCGATCATTATTCAAAATCCGCTGGTCCATCAATGATGTTTGTGAAGGATACTTCTGACTACCCTGAGAACAGACAGTAAAATATAAGACGACGAAGAAACATCGCTGACAACGCTGACGCTGATGTGTGGCCGGTGGTTCATGGTGCTAATCCAGAATTCAACTTAGGATTCGCAGCGCGTCGATCAATGTTGAAAGATGGAAGAAGAGTTTCATGTGCAATTCCACTGTCACATATCCTTGGATTTTGCAGGAATGTCACAAAGATTATTTCCGGAGCCAAGCATACAGTTGTACTTGTAAGAAAGGCTACCGACGATGATGCAATCTGGCGCCCTATCGGTGACGCAGGCAAAGTAATACTAACAAAACTCTTTTGTGGATGCCAGTAATAACTCCATCACTCGCTGAAGAACAATGTCTGCTCTCTGTTATGGACTCAGGTGGTAAATCAACATTATCATGGTTGACGATGACCACAGATAGTGTTCAAAGTACCACTAATGGTTTATTCACATGGCAGATAACATCACAGCAAGGTGTTTCTGCGCCACGACATATATTTGTTGCTTTCCAAGATGCTGCACGAGTAAACTCAAAAACACGCAGAATAATGATATTTGACAAACTTAGTATTACTGAGGTTTCACTGAGAATAAATGGACATCAGGAACCAGTTGAGGATATATTACTGAATTTTGAAAATAATCATATAGCACGTGCATATCATCGTTTGATGACATTCATGGGACGTGATCAAAATATTGATTCTGGTCTACAAATATCACAACTAGATTTTACAACGCTGTATCCGATTTATTAGTTGTCACCTGAACACCTGGATTTGTTCAGACAATCTGTCGTTGATATAAACTTTCGAGCTCGTGTGGCAAGAGGAGCTATTGCTGATTACAGAGCAATCGCTGTTATACTCTCAGATAAAACAATGTTGCTTGAAGGTGTTGGTGGACGAATGAGAATCATTGATGCCCCAGTAGAAAATATGTAACTTGTAATTAAATCGATCATAATATTATAATGTCATATCATCATGTTAGTGTTAGTCTGACTACTGGTCAGATTAAAAAGCTACAATCAGTATCAAAAAAGAATTCGGGAATGAAAATATTACTGAAATCAGAACAGATCGCAGGTGGTCCAAATAAAATATCACTGATTGAACGTCAACTCAAGCATTTCAATGACGCCAAACATCAAAAACCGGCGTACGGCTTGATCTTTCTGCGGGTGCCATTCAAGACGCAGTCAAGATGGGTGGTATATTTCCACTTCTTGCAGCTATACCAGCGTTGATAGCCTCTGCAGCTCAAGCTGTTGCAAAAGCCGCTACACTTGGTGCTGTTGGAACTGCCGCTGGAATGGCATTAAAGAAAGCAACATGACGAGGATTAAACACTTCCAAAAAATGGAAAAGGTCTAAGACTGCCAAGAACTCCTCATTCATGGCACAGTCAATTCAAGGGGAAAGGTCTAAGACTGCTCGGGACACATCGTTGATACTTCCTATGTCCAATTTTGATTTACTTGATGCTGCTGAGCGATTAAATATCAAAAACTTCTGAGGTGTTTTTATGCGTCATCAATTATCAAAACAACCAAACCGTGTTGAAACCGGTATCATTAATCTTGATGGAAGTTCTGGTCCAGGTACTCACTGGGTTGCATACGCGATTGATCCACGTGGAATTATTTATTTTGATTCGTACGGACTGGCACAACCGAATGAATTTTTAAAATATGTTAACGGACTTCAAAACACTCCCATATGGTATTCGACATTACCAACGCAGATAATAACTGATCCGCCAATATGTGGCCGTGAAGTAATTGCTGTAATTGAGGCTGTATCATGATCAACAACACCACCTCATAAGTCGTGCACGATTATACCACGTTGTCCAACATTTTAAACAGGCATTAGTGAATATACAATGGTAGATATTTTCGGAAGATCTTCTCGGAGTCTCAGACCTCATGGTGAATTATCTAAATATGCAACATTTGATTATATCAGGGACGAGATTGCAAATCTTTTGCATCGATGATCGTTTATTATCCGCCGGTGATGCAATGACTGGTTCTCTGAACATGTCCAGTAATAAAATTACTGGTCTTAGAGAAGCAGAATCAAATGATAACGTTGCAACGAAGAAATATGTCGATGATAGCAACATCCTGACAATGACATCGCTCATGACAATCAACGATGGATTGGCCACATTTAGATCTAATTATACTACTCACGTAACGAATTTTTTGAATTTTTGCAGAAACACAAATAGAGCAATTAATGAATTTTTTGGAAGTCCGATAGTTATCGATATTAAACTCTCCGAAATCAAAACGATTACCGACAGTGTAGTACATACAGTAGCGGCTGGATCAGGATTATGGGAGTCACCAAATAAATCCATCGAACATCGCGCTAAGTTTTCCGGTATATACAGATTTTCAGTAATCAACAGCTCCAGAACAATAACATTTACAGTATCCTCCAAACTTACATCCCCGGGACGTAATTTTCCATTTAGTAGATCTCCTTGATCTATGTTAGTAGTACTACAGCAAGACGAGGAGGAAATATTCGTGGTGGAACCTGACAAACAAGAACTCGGCTTGTTTACTATTGGTGTCTTGAATTCGTCGCCAAGCTACTATAATTTTATTGAAGTGTTAGCATTTATATAATGAACCAATCGACTGACTTTGTTGCAGCGCAGCATTACAGATACGAACAGGTGTGTTTGTTGCAGACCCAACTGAAGTATATTATTGGTGAGTATACAGTAAAACTAAAAAAATACCGCTAACGTATCGTTGTTACTGACATAATTGTATATTCTGCATCCGCAGTCGTCTCTGGAACAGTAACTATAATCGGATCATTATCAGCGTCATACATAATAGCACCAGTAATAGGAATTGGTATTGCAATTGTAGCCGGTGTAGCTGGTATTCTTAATATCATCGCAAAAAAGATATCTACGTGTGCGGCTGATAAATTACACGAATATACAACGTTGCTATCTGCGGCAACACACGCGCATGAAAAATTTTCATCGCTAATATCATCAGGGATCAATGATGGAATAATATCAGATCTGGAATTCGCAGAAATGATTAAGGTTTACCACGACACCTTCGGTTTGGCAACTGGAAACCGAAACCCAAGACCATTGTGTCGTTGACAGAGTCACCTTAATTTAAATCAGGAAATAAATAATAATAATATCATAACGATGACA
The DNA here is from genome assembly GCA_016617855.1 of Megalonaias nervosa. Classification (NCBI taxonomy): domain Eukaryota; kingdom Metazoa; phylum Mollusca; class Bivalvia; order Unionida; family Unionidae; genus Megalonaias; species Megalonaias nervosa. The sequence goes on along the minus strand of JAECUM010001629.1, from coordinate 30,539 downwards.
TCGCAAGAATTACTACAACAAATCGTCGCTAATACAACATCGCTAACAACCACGAAGATATTAACGAGCTCAACCAATCCTGAATTCGACGTTAACTTTCCAACTGCAATTCCAGCCAAAGAAATATCATTAGCACAATTGCGAATATATTACAGCTGGCCAAATATTAGATCAAAGTCATTCGGTGGGTTGCCCGCAAATAACTGATTAGTGTTTTCTTATAAAAATAAATCTGATGGAACTCCAAATTGGAAAGTTGTTGATATTCCTATGTGCAGTTATCAAATAGAACAGATCAATAGTGAATTCCAAAGCAGGATTAAATCTATCACAGGAAAAGAATCCAAAATCGCTATTACGGTTCATGAGCCAACATTGTCAGCTGCGATAGAAATATCGACACCCGACTACGCTGTAGATATATATCAATCATCGATCAGAATTGTATTAGGATGGCCAGATGTAGCACCTGCAGCATCAGAGACGCTGCCACCAGAACCTCAACTCGGTGATTTTATTACAGACAATAAAGCGTACTGGAAAAAAAACTCCAGATTACGAAATATGGACATCAGTACAAAAATTCAAGTTAGGATTTGAAATCATCAGACCTCAGAAGGCGGAAAGAAGACATGGTACCCTGGTATGGAATCATGGAAGATATTCGTTTTTAAAATCAGATTTTCAAAATCATTTCAAAATCATTAATACTGAGCACAAAAACAAATGAGTGACAACCTACGCCGGTCATTCACCCGTTATATTAACGAGTACACCCACTCACCCCAGTTAGCGATTATCTGAGGGGAGAAATCATGAAGCAAGTAGAACACCTGAATAAATTAACATCGGATTTCGAGAATTATCATCAGAAAATTACACAAACGGTGATTGAAAGCGGCGACGCTAATAAAATCGGTGGTGTATCAGCTAAAGAAATATTTTTGGGCAGCCATTTGTTGTCTGAGGAAGATCTGCCAACATTTAAATTTCCGAAATTTAACGCCGATGAACTGAAAAAACTGTGAATGATATCATCGATAAGTTTTTTCCACGAATCTTTGCCGCATGCAGAAAAATAGCCCCTCCGGCGATTATTCTTCAACACAACAATGATCCAGACGGCGGTGGTAGTGATATATCACCAGGTGTTGTCTCTATCACATGAACGATCGCAGTCAGTCTTGTATGTGATGCTATTGATGGACGTTATCAAGTAGATCTTGAAAGATCCAGGCAGGCACAACAGGGATATATCCTATATTCATTTACCCATGAAGTTTTTAATTGTGTCAGTACCTGCTATTCCGGTTTATCTGCGATGTCATAATCCGTTATTATCAAGGATACATTTTAGACTTACTGACCAGGCCGGACATTTATTTGATTTGAGGAATGAAGTTTTGGCAATAAGTTTGTGTGTGCTTTCGTAGCTACTTTTTGTGGAATAAACAATCTGAATATGTGTCAGAATAAATATTAAAATCTGAATAAGAATAAAAATAAATATTATAATCTGAATCAGAATAAAAATAAAAATAAATAAAAATATTATAATCTGAATCAGAATCAGAATAAATATTATAATCTGAATGAGAATCAGAATCAGAACAAATATTATAATCTGAATCAGTATCCAAATAAATATTATACTCTGAATATTTCTGATTCTGAATAAATATTATAATCTGAAGTAGAATAAATATTATAATTTGAATCAGAATAAAAATAAAAATACAGATATTATAATCTGAATCAGAATCAGAATAAACATTATAATCTGAATCAGAATCAGAATAAATACTATAATCTGAATCAGAATAAAATAAAAATATAAAATAAAAATATTATGAATTGAATCATAATCAGAATCAGAATAAATATTATAATCTGAATCTGAATAAGAATAAATATTATAATCGGAATATTTCTGATTCTGAATAAATATTATAATCTGAATCAGAATGAGAATCAGAATAAATATTATAATCTGATTCTTTATAAATATTATTATCAGAATAAAAATAAATATTATAATCTGATTCTGAATAAACATTATAATCTTAATAAATCTGATTCTGCAGAAATATTATTATCAGAATAAAAATAAACATTATAATCTGATTCTGCACAAATATTATAATCTGAATAAATTTGGTTCTGCATAAATATTATAATCTGATTCTGAATAAATATTACTATCAGAATATATATTATAATCTGAATCAGAATCAGAATAAAAACAAATATTATAAATAAAATATAAATAAAATAAATTTTAAAAAAGCAAAAAGAGAGTACCTGACGTGCAAGTTGACGTCGGATATATATCTTCTTGGTTAATTGTTATATTTTTTCTCATTGCAACTGTTGGATTGCTAGGGGTTGCAATAAAAACACCCCTAAGTGAACCCCGGGTGCTTTGAGCTTAGGGGTGTCAGGCGAGTTACACCTGGAATTAGGTTGTTTTTTTTTTTTTACAATTTTACAATCACCCGTACGCAAGTATATCTCGTCATCAAATATCCGCAGTCGCCCCCGATTACAATAGCATCTGTCGCCGAATACAAGACAATATATCCATCACATTTTTCGAGACTCGAACATGTGAAGAGTTTCCACTAGTGGATCCGTACGCCAACGCCTTAACCTCACGACTACCGGGGCTCTTACAGATATGCTATAAAATTTAAGTATATAACTATCCGCTACCACAGTCACTGGTGACAGCGCTTTCACGCTCGATGACTTCGTCAGTGACCTTGTCATTGGGTTTACAATCGTACATAATTTTTTTTTCAGCTGTCGCACGCGTGAATTCACAGTCTTTCTTGTTTCGTATTCACATGATAACTCTGTTCTAACTTTCTCAATAACGTTCGCGAGTGAAACAAATTTTCGAATATCCTCATCATAAACTTCATAAAGTAGAGATTGTTTTACGGCTTGTTGAAGTAATTTAATAAATCTGTACTCGGCTGCTAGTGTATATCTCCCATCATATTTCCGTTCCAGTAGCGCTTCAAAATCATTTGTGATTTTCTCAGGATCCAATTGTTCAGATAATTCTATATCCTCATCTTTTAATTTTTTGATCTCAGAAATAACTGAATTAATATTTTCGGAATTCATTATGTAATAAATATTTGGTTAAAATAAAACTATTTCTGAATCTAAATCAGAATAAAAATAATTATAATCTGAATCCGAATCAAAATAAAAATAATTCTCACATACATTTCTGCAGGGTGTCATTGGGAGTTAAAGCACATGCAGGTCTATTGTATATACAACCATCCAACCTGGAAGATCTAAAAATAGCTTACCTGGATTGCACGCAGTGGAGGCATGCTTCTTGTTTTTCTGAATTTATCAGGTACGAAGTCAAAAGGAGTAAATATCCTTCTACGAATTTGCACTATTATAAATTACGCTTGCTCCACTGACAGCTAATTTGCCACACAGACAGTTAAGCTGTTGAATATAACAGTTACGATGCCACAAGCAAAAAAAATCGCGGTAGGCATATAATATTACGCAGTAACAAGCGGGACAACTGCTTAATAACTCTACCAAAGATAGCTTTGCTTAACAGAATTATCTCCCTTCATCCGGGGTGTTTTTGCGCACAACTACAACAAAATTCAGGATTATCAGTGTCTGCATCTAACACAATCGGGAGATACTGAAATATTATTCTTTGTTTATACCTGATTGAAAATGCCGATTTGGTTATATTATTTGCAACACGTTGAACTGAAGGTGTGACAATATCAAAATATTATCCAGCTGCATTCATTGATTGAAATATTATTTCTTCGCTAGTCTCTACGCACACAGATTTAACAATTCTTCTTGTAATTTTTTTGTATATACTAGTACCACCAAATTTGCAATTTTGACTGTGTAATAGATCGTAATTTACCCAAAGAATTATTAAGTTTCCTGCCGCTAATGTGATCAATCACAAAACCATTTTTGATCAATCCATGAAAACACTTGTACACAAATTTATGACACAAGTATCTTTCTTTTCCAAAATTGAATCTGAGATACCCGGCATTATCGACAGAACCGACTGGTGTTTTTTTAGTCGACAGTTCTAGGTGATACCATCTCGAGATGCCTCACAATTGTTAATCATGGGATGTGTGACAAATTCATTTTGCTCGATTTATATAATATTATTTGTCTAAATTATTATCATTTTATTGTTGGAGTGAAAATCTAGCGAGATAATCTTCGGCTTTTTTAATAGAAGATTCGAGTTTACCGGAGTTTTTTCATAATATCGTTAAAGCTCACTGCATTTTATACCGCCGCATTTTACACACATCTGCGTTTCTCCTCTAACCCCAACACCACACCTCAAACACGGTTTTGGTCCTAGACTCTCTCTTCGAACACGTTGCATATGATATCCACAAATTCATTTATGCAAGCCCTGTTACAAGGAAATGAAGAACCAATCATAAGCCACTTGTATTGATTCTTTGCTTGAATCAGTACATATTTAATTCAACTTTAATTTAAATATATATTTGCCTTAATTATGATATGGAGGAATTTACGAGATTATCTGCGATTAAACCCTCTAAAGTCAGATTTGATCTTGACAGAATAACCCCTGAATCACCAAGGCGAGCTTTGGTTGATTTAACAAATAAAACTTTAATCAATCGTATCCGTGAAGCCAGGAGAGAATTTCGCAATGTGTGGTCAACATTCAGAATTATACGCGATACCGAAGGTGTTGTCGATGCTACAATGAATGACAAGCGAGCAGCAACAATTATTAATTATCTCGACATTGCACGATAATATATTTTTAGAATAAAATTGATCATGGCGACCGACGACAACTGGATCATCCGTGACAAACATGACCCTGTTCGATTACACCATACTAGAAATATTGTCACGTTAAATAAAAATTCAAAACGAGGAATACTAACTGGAATTGATAAACCTTATTATGCACAAGCATATCCTGTAACGGCAGTTCTTTATGCGATATATCCGCTGAATGATAAACCTAACGTCGATTACCTCCTACCGATGAAAATTTCTCGCTTGAATTGTGTTGCTGAGCGAGTTACAGAACACTTCACAAACGCGATACGAAGAAACGGCTTAACAGATCTAAGACGTAAAAAAATAAATGAGTGGAGTGGGCAGAAACAGTTAAAGATACCTGAGCGTCTATCAAAGATGTTGCTGAACTGGAAAAAAAATTAAGATTCCCAATGAGGGTGAAGACATTAACCGGAGAGATTTTGTGCGAATCGAAATATTTAAAAAATGGAGCTTCGATAGAGATTATTGGTCATAACGCACACGCGTGGACTTCCGACATAGCAATATTTCCACGAAATCGAACTGTTAAATTCTATAACGGTGATATGTTTGATTTTATCAGAAATATCAGTTAGAGTGACCCTGAATCTGTGTGGCTGTTTCAAAGTTCAGAATCTGTGAAGTATGATTAGTTTGTACGGCCTAATGGAGATATTTATAGTACAGAATCTCTCCACGACGAAATGAGAAATCTTGCTTTGAAATACACGAACGATGCTCATGTTATCGAATGATTACTCAGTAATTGTTTTACCGTTCCGTCAGTTGCTGCCCACGCTGCTCAGAAGAAAAATTCATGGAAACCAACACGACTGGAATTTCTTGAAGATGTCCAACGCAGTTGTCTCGAATATGGACACGGCAAATTATGGAATACTAAATACGATTATAAAGATGTAATCTCGGTTGATATAGTTGCATATTATCCTGGAAGTTTTCTTGGAGCGGGTGAGTGTTCTGAGTATTTCAAGCGATTTAGACATACAATACACAAGATGAAGAGTTGCGATAAATGGACCCTTACCATATTTTGACCTGACTGGATTTTCCTGTATTGAGTCATTCGAGTTTGCACTGAAAAACCTTCATCCGGTTGTCGCTGTTTGGTTTGGAAAACATTTTAGCGAACGCGATTGGGCTCCAAGAGTGTTATTACGATATATGCCTGATTTGAAAATATTGATATCATTGATTGTAAATGAAGCAATTATATCGTATCGTTTGCAGAAACAAGTTTGGTTACCACAACAGAAGAAATATTCCCCTGATGAAAATCCAGACCATACCAATCTCGAAAATAAACTAGGAAAAGATCTTGCCAAAAAAATAATTGGTAAATTTACGCAAGGAGGATCATATGATCATAAACGACATTGTACAAGATTAATTATCGACGATGCTGAACTCGATTTTAAAATTGCTGATACAACGGAGAGAAGCACATGTATAAGTCGGAATAATGTTAATTTATCAGACGGAACTAAATTAGGTACAATTGTGAGCTACACTGATGGCGATTCACCAGTCTACTTATGTAAGATCTTCAATGCTCGCGTACGTTTCGATACATTTATTATCGACTATAAACAGATTTCCTGATACCGCACTTAGAGTCGCCACAGATTCATTTTATATCGATAAAAAATGCGTAGGATTGCTAAAACAATTACATATCGGCACTGATGCATCATGGGGTGAATGGAGAATAAAATGAGAAAAGATATTTAGTTATTCTGAATCTGCCGACCTTAAATGTAAGGAAATATTTTACAAAGATAAAGAAATGTCAAAACTTTCATCGGCTCCATCGGTATATGATCCTGTGACCAGACATAAGACTGTGTATGGCAATGGACCCGGAGGTTCTGGGAAAACAACACGTGCGTTTGAATTATTCCTGAACAGTTGTTCAGGGAATTTTGATATGGTTGTACTAACTCCGACTCAACGGCTTGCCAAAGAAATGAGCGAACGAGGAGTTAAATCTCATACTTATCACAGCTTCTTCCGATGGGAGATACATGGACTTCCGAGAGAATGGGTGAGAAATACATCCCTAAGATTATTATCTGGGATGAGATATGTACAGTGTTTGTGGAGGTATTAAATATAAATATCTTGATTGGTTGTTGACGAAAAATACTGCTGTTATCATCTGTGGCGATCATGGTCAACCGCCACCTTATATTGGATCATCTCCGCATGAATGGCTAAGAAACGTTCGTAGATTATTATGAGGAAAGAACTGATGATCATAGAGCTATTGATGAAGCGCTGAAAGAGTTTGAAAGGGTAATCAGACTGCAGTCGGATAAGATTCAATGTGAGATAATGCGTGAAGTAATTCCAGAGACGACGATGAATGATTTTTTTGAATTTATGGAGACCTGCTGATTCGATAGTTGCAAGTCGGAAGATAGTTCGTGATAGTAGTAAGGGAAAAGGTTGGTTCTGGCGCAGAGACCTCTCCCCACCCTCCAAACAAATACGAATTACCCTCTCGGAGACCCTAAAATCTTCACCCCCAAACGATTTTCCCAAAATCAAACTGTTGGTTCTGGCGCAGATACCTTTCCCCACCCTCCAAACAAATCTTGGAGACCATCTCATAGCCCTACTAGTCACCCAAAATGACTTAAAGTTTCTAGCTCAGATATATAGCTATTTGTCACACAAAATTTCATACTTTTTTTCATATCTACCGACTCTCATTGGTAGAATATCTGTTAAAATACTGTCACTAATACGAAACTCACGTATTAAATCATCCATATCATATTTTATACCCCGCAAGTAAGATTGTATCTGATTAAGTAATTTTTTGTTAGTTATACTAGCTGTTTTGCAGGAATTTTTTCTGGTTACAGGTCGAGGTTCAATCTTTTTACACGCTGTTGTAAGAGAAACACCAACACCTGATATTATTAACAAAAACGGGTTTAATGATGCACCACTCGAAATTATACCAGATCCGGTCAATAACAGCGGTAAATATGATATTACTCGAAGTATTTTGTTATAATATTTATAACATTTTTTCACGCACCAAAGTTTTTTTTTAAGATAAAATTTGTAATATTGCATTAGCGCGTCAACATCTTGTTTTGGAATTTCTTTTGAAATGTGATTGAAATCAAATATATATTTTTTCATTATATACTATTAGTTTACAACAATGCTGGTTCTGGTTTGATTAAGTAATTATTTGTGGTGTTTCAGCTACAAATTCCAAACACCACCAGTAAGACGTTGCGGTTATTGTTTGATCATCTGCTTCCAGTAAAAATATTTCTTCAGCATCTTTATTTAACACTATAGATACAACTCCAGAGAAAGCATCGGTTGAATGACGCCACGGAAATGTTGTAGTATAAATTTTAAACTTTGCAGAGCTAAAGATAGACAGTCTATACACACCAGTAACCTCTGCGGTATGTTTGATAGTGTTATTTTGCTGTGACCATGTTGCTAATCCTGATGCTACTGTGTACACGATATTTTTAATTTGTCTGTGTGGAATTTTAATCAGATTGGTTTTTTGAACAATATTAGGTATTCCACTGACAATGTCGTTGAGTTTCATGTTAATGTCAGCGAATTTTATGTCAACGGTTGGTTGTTCCCCAAAAAATTCTTTAAAAGGCTTGTTTATATTTCTACGAAAATTTAAGAACGTTTCTACGTGTCTAGAAAAAGTAGCACTGAGTGTAGTCATTTCATCACCGATTGTTTTTAATGATGTTGTTATTGGAATTTCCTTATCATCAACATACTTTTTCGTTGCAGCATCAAAATCAGATTCTGGTGTTCGGAGATTATTAATACCGTTTTTGTTCATGTTGAGAAATGCACGCATTATACCGCCGTTGACTAATACGTACTTAGATTCTTGATCGTCGACATATTTCTTTGTTTCAGCGTCTGCATCAGCGCCTGGGTTTCCAAGACCTATAATTTTATTTCGGTTCATGATAATGTGATCCGTGAATGAATCACCAGATTTTCTGACATAATCATTAATTGACCTACCGGAATCTTGTATCTTACCTTGGTTTGTAAAAGTAACAATATTATTAACAACCGCGGCGGGAATTCGCACAAGTACATCTGACAGTTGTACATTACTTGTTTTTAATCGTCCTTCTTTATCTTGAAAAATAACAACTTCATTTTGATCTACACTTGTGACATTTAATAAATTATCAATCTCATTTCTTAGCTGATCAAGAGTTGCGTACTTAGATAAGTCACCTTGATAACCTTCAGTCAAGGAATCTCCTGTTAATGTTCCAAATTTTGTATAGTAGCTCATTATTTATTGTCCTACATAAAATTGTCAACATTAGTTAGTTTAATATTACATAAAATTATATAAGAACAATGGCGACGATATTAAACTTTGATACAGAGCGGTTGGTGAAACATAAACATAACAATGAACTTCCAGATTGTCATTATCTTATTGTTGGGCGAACTGGATCTGGAAAAACAAATCTGCTTATGAACTTGCTTCTCGGCGATAATTTTAACTACGATCGAGTTTATATTTATACAATTAATCCACAGCAAGATAAGTACGAGCTACTAAGCAAATATAATGACAAACTTCGTGATGATCTTGAGGCTGGTGAAGATTTTTTTGTAATCAGACAACCAGATGATCTTGTTCCAGTTAATCAACTTGACTCGGATGAACATAAGATAGTAGTTTTTGATGATATTCCGCTAAATAATACGGAGATGAACAAAATAAGATCATATTTTTCACTGTCGCGAAATAAGAAATGTAATTCTGTTTATTTAGCTCAAGGTTTTTATAATGTTGACAGATTTATTCGGCGAAATACTGGTTGTTTTATATTATTTCCGGGACTGGATAATGTTGACGTTAGAAATATCGCGAACGAGCAATGCGGTGATGTAACAAAAGATAAATTTATCGAATTATATCATAAAGCTACAAAGGATAAATATAACTTTTTCTTATTTAATAAACTTACAAATGATCCAACTAAAATGTTTCGCTGTTGTATTGACATTTACTTGCAGTAATGTGTTTTCCACTTCTTAAAATTTTATAAAATTTATATATAATAATTATGGATAAACGAGCAAAATATAGAAAACATATAGAAGATCTAAAAAAACTTGCTCAATCTCAAGCAGAATTTAAGCAAAAAGTACAGCAAGCACGACGCGGACAAGTAACTGCTGCAGAAACAACAGCTACGATTCTCAAACCAGTTACTGAAGCACTACTTGGGAAACAACCTGAAACTAAACCACTATCAGAAGAAGAACTTAAGCAACTACAAGAAAAAGGTTTGGTTGGATTAGTTAAAGAACAACAAGAAGCGGCTGCTGCAAAAATTATTGCTAGATCTGACGAGGAAAAAAGAATGTTGGCTGAGGCACTTGTAAGGAACATTGCTGATCCCGCCGTTAGACAAGCTGAACTAAACCAGCTGATCAATAATCCGATTTTATTTGAAAAAAGATTAGCAGAATTAAATTCACATGAAATTAGGACTATATTAGGAAAATTATCAGAAAAAATAGAGGAAATAGAAAAAGAGCAAGAAAGAGTCGGCGATTTAACAGTAAAGTTTATGGAAGTTGGAGAGCAAAGGCAATTTTTTAGAAAAAAAGCAAATGATAAAATAACAGATGAGGAATATAATAATTTTTTAAAAGATACTAATATAAATGATATTGATAATATAAAAAACTGGGAAAAGGATAGATACGAAGGACTTATTGCTATATTAAATAAAATAATAATAGACGGTAATGATGCTAACAACGAATTAGATACAGCCATAAAAAAGACGATATGATTCCAATCGTTGATAAAATCAGGAAGGGTATTATAGCTTATACCTTTTATAAAACAGCTGATGCTAACAGAGAAACAGGTTTTGGTAGGGGGTGGAATTTTTATAGGAAATTTAAAATAGTCGATGAAAATCGCGTTAAAAATATAGAGAATCTGTAAGAGTAAAAGCTGGAACTGGTGTAAAAATATTTACATCAACCGCCGAAATGATAGGCAGATTAATGCTATTAATTTCATCAAAAGAAGATGGGAATATTAGTGTTGAAATTGATAATGAAATTATTGATATACTTGATCATCTAAGATCGGAAAATTTATTAACATCTGACGAGTATGAAACTTTACACCGCGACTTAATCGCAGCGATTTAATTTTATAAATATTAATTTTGTAAATGTTAATGTTGTAAATATCAATTTTATAAATGTTAATTTTGTAAAAATATAATAAATAACAATGTAAACAACATTATTGCTAGACTCTAGTACAACCGCAAAAGATAGCTCAAATTTTTCAGTAAATTATATTCCGCCAATACAACTTGATACTGAAAAACAGTATGAAATTGGATTAATTTCTTGTACTTGTTGGAATGCTATGGCTAATATAAAAACTGGTGTCAATGATGAGATTGCAATTATTTCAATAAAAGACACGCAATGGAAAACATTTAAAATTCCACAAGGAGCTCATAATATCACTGATCTAAATAAGACGATAAAAGAGCTAATGCAAAATCTGATAAGTTCGAGTTAGCAGCGAATTATAACACGTTACGAGCTAGAATGACAATAAAAAATATGTCAGTTAGTTTTATATCACCGAGAAGTATCGCACCACTGATAGGATTTGAGCATAAAGCGTATTATTTAGATCCTAATGAACCTATTACGTATGACGGTGAACTGCCGGTAAATATAACTGACGTAAATACAATATTAGTAAATTGCTCTATTGCATCTGGATCTTACTCAGCTCAGGGCAGTAAAGGACAAACGATTTATAGTTTCTCGCCAGATGTTCCACCAGGTTCTCTCATGCAAATTACTCCGCGTCATATTATATATTATCCGTTAAATGTTGAAAATCAAATAAGAAGTATAACAATGCAATTAACAGATCAATCTGGACGACAGCTAGATCTGAACAACGAGGTTGTTACTTATTATTTACACTTACGCGCGATCACTTTGTGATTGACAATAAAAATTATGCAACCTCAGATAAAATGAAACAGAGAAAAAAAAATATATCGAAGAAAAATAGGAGGATTTTTTGGAAATATATTTACTAAAGTTATTGAAAATGTTCCGGGAATCGCGCGTTAAGTTGCACCAATTGCACTTGACGCAGGTAAAGCTTTTGCAACTGAAGCCGCATCTGCCGCTGGAACTGCGGTGGGACAAAAAATAGCTGATAAAATAAAAGGCGCACCGTCTACATCTGAGATAAAACAAGCTATATCAGAAATCGCTCCAACAAAAGAAACTCAACGTGCTATGATAACAACAACGAAAAAACTTTTATCACCAAAGGGCGAGCAGATTATACAAAAATTAATAACTAAAGTAACGGCACCGCAATAAAAGTTTATATAATCTAATAAATAAAAAATGTCTGTTAAAAATTATCTCGATTTAGCAGAAACTTATGACACCGATGACACTGTAACAGAATTTGAGTACGTTGAGTATCTCGATGAAAATTCTAATGAACCAAATAAAGCTGGTATTAGAACATTTAATACTCGAGACGAAGATGTATTTCTACTGCCACATAAGGCAATGTTAGAAGTTCGCGGTCAGATTATGACAGTGGCCAATCCGCCTGTTGCAATTGCAGGTGGAACAGAAGTAGCTCTTATAAATAATGGCTGGTGTTTATTCAAAAGTGCTCGATATCAACTAGCTAATCAAACTGTAGAAGATATTTCAAGTCACTTACAAGTTGCAAGTACAATCTTAAATATTATTTCGTTTTCCGATGATTACTCGAGATCAACTGCAACGAATATGATGTGGTTTAAAGATACTGGAAGTGGTGGTTTAGCCGTACCAAATGAGCTTTTCTCCAAAGGTGTTTTGGTACACGGAGCTGATGCTGCTGCAGATTTTCCAATTGGAAGAGATTTTCTTATCGCTAATGCTAATAATTTTGGTATTGCAGCACCAGCTGCAGCCGCTAATCAAGATGCTACACGAATCCCGCTTACTGCTGCTTGTAATTATTTTGGTATAACACCACCAGCTGCAGATGCGAACCGTGTTGCAATGTTAGATTTAGTTAATAAAGCAATTAACGTAAAAAAATCCGCGTTATAATGAAGGTTATGCTAAGAGAAAGGCACTTACAGCAGGATCACGTCAAATTACAATGATGCTTCCGTTAAGTACAATATTTGGCTTTTGTCGCGATTACGATAAAGTATTTCGTGGAGTTAAACATACACTTATTTTAGATCGAGCAGAACAAAACGACTGCCTGTTTAGGTCAGGCGGGGCTGATGTACAATTTATCATAAACAAACTTGCTTTGTGGATGCCACGAATAACGCCGTCAGTCACTAAAATGTCGGAATTAAATAATATGCTTGAAAATCGCACAAACAAGATTTATTTTCAGCAACATAAAATATATCAAACAGCAGTTCCAAATACTACCGACTACACGTGGCGAGTTACAACAACATCAAGCGAACAACTGCCGAGACAATTATTTGTTGTATTTCAACAGCAAGCGCGACGTGGTAACCAACAACAAAATAATGCAATATTTGATAACGCTGATGTTAGACGAATATAATGCTAGACTAAATTCGAAGCAATATCCAGAACGAGCGATAGAATGTAATTTTGCAGATGACGTTAATAAAAATATTACTCGACCTTACATGTATCTACACGACGCAGTACAAAAATATCAGGATGTTGAAGATGGATCTCAGATATCAGTAGAGGAATTTCGTACACTTTATCCGATATTTTATTTTGATGTTAGTAAACATAGCGAGCGAGCAGTTGACTCAACACTGTTATTGAAATTACCTGGACACTGGAAGCAGTTCCAGCAGCGCAGTTGTACGTGTACGCGTTAGTGATCAGCGGCAGATTTGTTACGATAGATTCCGTTGGAGGTAAAATGGCAGTCCAAGTTTAATCTGCAATCGTTATATAAGATGACAAAATATATTATAAAAGAAATATATTTGACTGATGGTCAAGTTAAAAAATTAGCAGCTGCTGTTGCAAAGCAGACAGGTATCATTAAAAATCAACCCTGACATTTCCAAGGGTATTTTAACAAAATTAATGCTGACAAAAAATCAAGTAAACAGGTACGATTGTAAAAAAAACCTTCTGTTTTAAATTTAAGCGCCGCACAAATAATAGCGATGTCAAAACAAGGTGGTTTCTTTGGTCCGGCATTATCAGTGATGGTCAGCACGTTATTACCTAAAATTTTGCCTGTGTTAGGTACATTAGGACTAGCAGCAGCGTCTGGCGCAATATCAGGCGCAACGAAAAAAGCAGTTGAAGGTCATGGTATCATTCGCGGCAGTGGAATAAAAAAATATAGCTTAAAGATAAATTGTAAATGTCTATGGTAACAAAACTTTTATGTAACCGATAAATATAATGCCACAACGAAGAACAAAATCGTCGAAAAAAAAGAAAACAACGAAAACAATAAAACGTCGAAGAACAACCAAAGGAGGATTTCTTCCAATAGCTCCACTTTTAGTGGGACTAGCGGGAAGTCTAATGCCAAATCTGCTAGGAATAGGAGGACGAGGACTAACATTGGCGGGAACACGGCCTCCCCGCTAAGTAACTTTGATATACTTGATAAACTAAAACAAGTAAAAAATTTCCACGGAGTTTATTCTAAAGATGAACTCAACACCGAAGATGTCGCATCAGGTGGTTCGTGTGTGATAAATATACAAGATTTCAATGACGGCTCTGGTACACATCGGGTAGCAGTTTATAATAACAATTACTTTGACTCGTTTGGACTTCCTCCGAGCGATGCAATAAAAAAATATATAAAACAAAAATATAAAATAATATATTATTCGTCCAATCAACTTCAACCTGTTGGAACTTCTGCTTGCGGATATTATTGTATAATGTTTATTAAACAAATGTCTCAATCACCTGACAATGTCAGGAAATTTAATTTTTTAAAGTTTATTTTACAGTTTGACAAGCAACCTTCTCGCGCTAATGATGAGATTGCAATAAATTTTTGTAAAGCTATCTAAAGCTTGCAGTTAATTTTATCTAAACTTGTGTATATAATGTCAACATATTGTCTCAAATGTAAAACTAAAACAGAAAATATCAATGAAACAAGAGAAAAAACAAAAAACAACAGGACGATGCTGAAAAGTATTTGTGCAATCTGCGGAAAAAGAAAAAGTATGTTTTTAAAGAAGTCGTCGGGAGCTGGTTGCCCTGACATTGTCAGAGACGCTATTTTAGTAGATGACTGAAAATATAGAATGATATGCAACTGCGATTCTGACAGAGATTTATGTCCCGAGCAAAATAAAATTGTCACATATTGCCAACGTTGTAACAACAGAGAAATAATTGGAACAGGTATAGATATACATAAAGTAATTGGTAAATTGCCAAAACCAAAAGGAGGCTGGACATTGCCAGGCCATAGGTATACTGGACCTTATAATCCTCTCGATAAACAACTAGATGAAAATGATAATCCGCTGCCAGGACAAGAGCCTTATAATCAAGTTGATGCAATAGCAATGCGCCGTGATATCTGCTACCGGGACAACGAGCAAGATAAGGCTGGTTGTGATAAAGTAATGTTGGACGAACTTCGTGATATGGAGCCGACAAATATGCGAGAACGTTTTGATAGAAGGCTGGTACAGGGTTTTATTGGAGCAAAATATAAACTAGGACTCGGGAAAGAATTATACGATGATCTGGCAGCTGAACTACACAAACCTAAAAAAAAAGTTTACGCGACGTAAAGTTGTCGCAAATGCCGTTGATGATATCTGGGCGATAGATTTAGTAGATGTGTCAAATCTAGCTCAGTTTAATGATAATAAGAAATACTTGTTTAATGTCATAGATATTTTTAGCAAATATGCTTTTAGTGTTCCAGTTTTAGACAAGACAGGAACGTCAATGACTGATGCGTTAAAACAGATTATCGTTAGTACAGAAAGAAAACCAAATAAAATCTGGACCGATCACGGAGCAGAATTTTTCAATAAAAAGTTTGAGCAGTTTTTAGAACAAAATAATATTAAAAAGTATGTTACAGGAAACGAAGGAAAAAGCGTTGTCGTCGAGCGATTTAATCGCACGCTAAACGAAAAAATACACAAGTATCTGACAGCTAAAAATACCAATAAATATATTGACAATTTACAAAACATTGTTGACGAAGATAATAACACGAAACACAGAACCACTAAACTATCGCCAAACGACGCAATCAAAAATCCAATATTAGCAAATGAAAACATGTACCGCATATATAAATTTAAAGTAGGTGATAAAGTTAGAATTTCTTTGACGAAAAAAGTATTTGAAAAAGGATTTACTCCAAACTGGAGCGAAGAAGTATTTGTTGTTGATAAAGTACTTTTAACAATACCTGTAACATACGCGTTAAAAAATTTATTAGGTGAGCCGATCATAGGTAGTTTTTATGAACAAGAACTACAGAAAACTGAACAAGATGTTTTCGTTATTGAAAAAGTTATCCGAAAACGTGGTGACAAAAGTTTAGTTAAGTGGCGCGGGTATAGCAATAAATTTAATAGTTGGATCCCAACTAAGTCAGTGCAAAATTATTTATAATGTTATTGTAAATTTGTTCGTATATCACAAGTACAGATTTACATTTGATAGTTTTACATAATGAAACTAAATATAATTTTCTTTCATTATCAACTGGCATTAAATTAAATCTCTTAGCAAAAATAAAATCGTATTTTATGCTCCTTTGCTGGCCAGTTATCTTCAGATTTAGAAACGGTTTGATAAGCTGCCAAAATATTTGTTGTTCGGCAACAGTAAAATTAAATTTTATTATTTTTTTTAGCAATGTGATACTTAACATTATATCGTCCAGTTGTCGGTCTGCTGTAATTTGTTCTGTCAGCGACGGTGAATATTTCATCATCATCGTCAGATTCGTTGTTGTACAAAATATCATCTTCACTATAGCTAGCAGATTTGTCTATTATAGCGGTAGAGATTGTAATATTATCTGCTACTTTGTCGTTAGTGATTGTATCACTTGCGATTGTATCTTCCTCGTATATATATAAGCAAGTCTTTTCATCAAATCCATTATTATAATATACTTTTATCTAATTTATTGCTATACGATGACTGATGAGATAAAATATCACCAAAAAGTTAATATATTAAATTATAACGAACTAGATGAATCAGTGAGAAAATGTCTGTCGGGTTATAGTGTACATTCCGTTGACGTTATTGTAATGCCAGGCGAAAATAATAGAGTATTACTAACAGCAGCAGAAAAAAATAAACTTAATGATAGTGCTTTTATAACATTAAAATTTGATCGCGATGATATTATAGCATTTGCCCACAATTGCTTGACTAAAAAGGAGCTAGCAAATATATTTAATCATCGTATCTAAAGATAATCCAAGAATTATATCTGCTTGAAAACGTTGAACTTGTTATTCCATCGGCAACACATTTTACTGCCCTAGGATTTATCTTATAGTGTTTCGCCGCAGATGAGATTGAAGGAAATTTGATTTCCTCATCTGTTTCAGGATTAAATGAAACAACAGGTTTTGCTGGACGTCTAAAATTAATACCACCACCTAGTCCTTTTTCCACATTTTCCTGCTGGGTAACTATTTCCAAATTTTCCAGTCGATTATCAGTTTTTACTTTGTTGATGTGATTAATAACCAAACCATTAGGTATAGGTCCGTTAAACGTCTCGTAAACAAAACGATGGCTAAAATAACCAACAAAGTCTGTTTCAGTTCCTCTGACAGTTACCTTAAGATACCCCATATTAGTTATATTACCAATAACTTTTTTTGTCCTTATATGTCGAATAATTCCTTTGTCATTCGCCTCGTATAAATCAAATACCGGATGAGGTTGATACTCATCTTGTAAAGCTAAATTTTCAATATTATCATCGGTGATCGAATTATTTACTCTATATACTCGTTGTCATTCTGGAATATCATCGCAGAACAAAGTATAAATAAAATCTTTTCGAAACATTTCCGTTCTCTCAGCATTATCTCCCTTTACGCTAATCTTATAACCTGCTGGCGTTGCTTCACCCATCGGATGTCTGTACTGAACACGTATCACCGAACCTAATGCATTTCCAGCGTAAAGGTTATACTTAGGGTGAACATGATATGCTTCTTGCTCGTTTGCGCTTGTCAGATTTTGTGTCATTATGTTATAAGGATTTTTTATATCTCTAATTGATTGTTCAACTTGGCGCGCTGTGAGTTATCGATCGAACAACTAATTAGAGATATAATATTACTCTATATATAGCAATGCTGAAATTACGTGATATAGCCAAGAAGAGCCCTATTGAAGAACCTGAAAAAATAGCGACTGCCTTTACGGGATTCGACAACAGTTATCGATTCGATAAACAAATCGTACTGGTAAATTTTACTGCAACAAATCTCTATCACCTGCTAGAGCCAACTGTAAAACGTGAACTTGAAAAACATAATAGCATAAGACTATTAGTGCAATATCACATTATATTTTCAAAGCTCCTTGTGATAGAGAGATCGACTGACAAGGAAATTGCAGACCCTTACGTTAATGCAAAATCAAGACGTGTTTTGATTGGGACTGATCTTTTATCACTAGCTAATGAAATACACCAAGAAATTTGGAAAAAGATGGAAGAATTTACCGAATTGGGTTCAGGTTGGAAGTTTGAAATGATCAAGGAAATTTTATTTCACACAATAAAATATAACGTATTACGCGGTAGTTCGTATATTGATTTGCCACCAAAAATAAAAAATAAAAAATGCTGTATAAACGTAAAGAACGTCGATAACAGATGTTTCCAATGGGCTATTCTTTCTGCGCTATTTCCAGTAGAAAAAGACGCTGGTCGTGTTGACAAGTATATTAGTCACGTGTCAAAATTAAATTTTAATGGCATCGACTTTCCAGTTGCAGAAAATCAAATACCAAAGTTTGAAAAGCAAAATAATGTTTCAATAAATGTTTTCGGATTAGATGAAAAAGAAAACGTCTATCCGACATATATTTCAGAAAAAGCTTCACAATCGACAATAAACTTGCTGTTTTATAAAAATCATTACGTTTGGATTAAAAACTTTAGTGGACTAGTTGGCAGACAGTATAATAAACGAAATAATAAAAAATTCTTTTGTTATCGCTGCTTGCACGGTTGTGAAAACAATGAAACATTACAAAAGCATTTGCAGTACTGTAGTGACGTACAACGAATAACAATGCCGTCCAAAGAAAATAGTTTGTTTCAGTTTGCCAATCACAATCACAAACTAAAAATTCCTTTCGTTATATACGCCGATTTCGAATGCTTACTTCAGCCTGTACTTGGCGTAGAAAATAATCCTAACCAATCGAGCACAAGAAAAACTCAAAACCATGTTCCATGTGGGGTAGCGTATAAGATAGTTTGTTGTGCTGATTCGAGATTATCCAAACCAATCAAATTATACCGTGGTAATAATCCGATTGTCTGGCTTCTCAAGCAGTTAATTAGCGAAGTTGATAATATATTTAATCGTTTGAAAAGAGTAACTTCAATGATAAAACTGACATCTCAGCAACAATCTGATCACGAGCAGGCGGAATTTTGTTATATTTGTGAAAAAGCTTTTGACTAAAAAAGTACATGACCATTGCCATCTAACAGGACAGTATCGTGGAGCGGCCCATGATAAGTGTAATTTAAAATTTCATGCTCCAGATTTTATTCCAGTTGTTCTTCACAACTTCCGAGGATATGATAGCCATATTATCGTAGAAGCGTTTGGTGATCCCAACATAATATCTCGTTTAAAACTTAATAACGTAATCAAGTGCATTCCAAATAATTTTGAAAAGTATATGTCGGTTACGCTAGGTAAGTTGCGTTTTATTGACAGTCTACAGTTTATGACAGCATCACTGGATGAGCTAGTGAAAGGCTGTAGCGAGTTCGATAACCTACGAGACTGTTTTGGAGATAAATATAATCTACTGACTAAAAAAGGAGTATTTCCGTACGAGTATCTCGATGATTGGAGTAAATTTGATGAAACCTCGCTACCTGACAAGAACAAATTTTATTCGCAGCTCAAAAATGAAGATATTACAGACGACGAGTACGAATATGCACAAGATATTTGGAATAAATTTAACTGCAGAACATTTGGTGATTATCATGATTTGTATTTGAGAACAGACGTGTTATTGTTAGCAGATGTTTTTGAAAGTTTTCGAAAAGTGAACTATAATAATTACGGACTAGATCCTTGTTGGTATTATTCTGCTCCCGGGCTGTCATGGGATGCTCTGTTAAAGTTTAGTAAAGTGAAGTTAGAACTACTGACGGACGTTGACATGTTCAATTTTATCGAAAAAAGGTATTCGAGGCGGTATTAGCGTTATAACAAAGAAATATGTTGAAGCAAACAACAAATACTTAAAAGAGTATAATCCTAAGCTTCCTTCGAAGTATATAATTTATCTAGATTGTAATAATTTGTACGGTTATTCTATGGCCGAACCAATGCGCTGTGGTGGATTTCGTTGGATCACGGCTGAGCAATTCTATCAGAGACAGAAAAAAAGATACCTGACGATGTTTCGTATTTCGTTGAAGTTGATCTCGATTATCCAACTTCGCTACACAATTTACACAACGATTATCCTTTCTGTGCGGAATCAATGATAATAGATTATAGTTTGTTATCTCAAGAACAACAAGCGATATCATCACCAAGACAAAATTCTATAGTAAAAAAACTAGTACCAAATTTACTCAATAAGCGAAATTATGTTTTACATTACAAAGTTTTAAAACAAGCAGTAGATGCTGGTCTTGTTTTGAGAAAAGTTCATAGAGTTTTAAAATTTAATCAATCACCTTGGATGAAAGGTTATATTAGCTCGAACACTTCGAGAAGAGCTGCAGCGAAAACTGATTTTGAAAAAAAACTTCTTTAAGCTTATGAACAATTCCGTTTTTGGTAAGACGATGGAAAATATTAGAAAACGGGTAAATATCGAGCTAGTTAATGATATCAATCGCAGAAACAAACTTGTGTCGGACGATGATTTTGTTAGCATGAAAATTTTTAATGAAAATCTTGTCGCGATACAAAGAAGAAAAACAAATCTAAAACTAAACAAGCCGATTTACGTTGGAGCTTCTGTGTTAGATTTATCGAAGTGGCTCATGTACGATTTTCATTATAATTTTGTTAAAAATCAATGGCCGTCCAGTAGACTATTGTTTACTGATACCGACTCGCTCGTGTATGAAATCGAATGTGAGGACGTCTATCAGGATATATTTGATAATCGACATCTGTTTGATCTTTCCGATTACCCTCGTGACAGTAAATTTCATGACGACACAAATAAAAAGGTTATTGGTAAGCTCAAAGATGAAATGAACTCGAGCATCATCAAATACTTTATCGGATTGCGCAGTAAAATGTACGCCGTATTGCTAGATAATAATAAAATAACGAAAAAGGCAAAAGGTCTGCATCGCGATTTTGTTAAAAAATTTATGAAATTTGATGATTACAAGTACGCGCTTGACGGCGGCGTTAGTTTTATAAGAGCAATGGCTATTCGAACAAATCATCATAAACTTGAAACAGATGTCATTATCAAGCGCGGATTGAGTAATTTTGATGACAAACGTTATTGCGAAAATGGAGTAGATACATTTGCACTTGGTTATTGTTTTGATGATAGATCTATACTTGATATTCTATTCGATGACTAAGGTATGAAATTTTATCTAAACTTTAGAAATAATGTTTGAAAATTTGACAGTCACAAATAGCTACAATAGCAAGATCAAATATCTAATGATGGACGGCAAACAGTTGACAGTTGAAATTAATAATAAAACATCAGGTATATGTTTTACCGCAGTTCGTGACAAGCTAAAACTTTCGCTTATCAAATCTGATAACAGCGAGTATTTCAATTACCTTGAACAATTGAATCAGAAGTTATCAGCGGAATTTTAAAACTTCATGGTCTGATAGGTCAACAAAAATATATTAAACTTACAATCGATCTTGATTGGTGAAAAGTATATTTTATTGACAAAAAATATCCTCTTAACAAATCGCAAATAAAAGATTTATTTGAGTCTCGTCGCTGTGTGAGCGGTAAAGTAAAGTTTAGTCTCTACTATCGTGATGATGAAATATTTCTAATATCAGCGGTAAAAACATTGATAATTTGTGATGAGGTTTGAAGTAGGTAGAGTTTAGTCATTTTGGGTGACTAGTAGGGCTATGAGATGGTCTCCAAGATTTGGTTGGAGGGTGGGGAAAGGTATCTGCGCCAGAACCAACAGTTTGATTTTGGGAAAATCGTTTGGGGGTGAAGATTTTAGGGTCTTCGAGAGGGTAATTCGTATTTGTTTGGAGGGTGGGGAGAGGTCTCTGCGCCAGAACCAACCTTTTCCCTTACTACTGTGATACACTTCAACAGCAATTGTTTCTGTTACATAAAGAAAAGTTTTCAGATCTACCTGTGCCATTGTGTTATCGCCCAGCAGACACACAGAAACAAACTATTGAAACTGACATTCCAGGAACCTTGACAGAGTCAAGGCAGAAACAAAAACTCGTTCTTAATGATATTGTTGTTGTTCCTGTGAGTGCTGTTGAGAGCGCCTTAACGATGGACAAAACTCCGTGGACTCTAGGATATGCTATAACGATTCATTTGTCACAAGCATGAACTATTTCTGATACAAATATCTGGATTATCGATGATCGGATAGAATGGTCAAATTTAATTTATCTAGCAGTGGCGAGAGTTAGAAGAATGTCTCAGGGTTATCATAGACTGAGCAATGACTCAGGAAACCACTGCTAGCAATTACGATGATATAGTAAAGTTAAAATTGGCTGGTTATCAGCGATCTGACAATAAAAAAATAAACGATACTTTGATCTTGATATTGAATTTATCATGACGCTGAAACAACAACAAAATAATCATTGTGCGAGCTGTAACACAGTAATGTTGTGGCAGTATTCAAATAATAATCGAAAACAATTCACCGTGGATAGAGTTAATAGTAATCTCGGTCACACACGCGAAAATGTGATGTTGACCTGTCTTGAGTGTAATCAACGTCGAGGAGCTAATGTTCTGCTTTTACAGAAGTGAAGGCGGTGGTAGTCGTGTATCTTCGGGAATTTCTTGTAATTGTTCACGTACAAGTCCACGTGGAGGAGCAGTTGAATCTAACCTGTAGATTGCAGGCCTACCCGTAGATCTTACCACGCTGGACATTTTATGTGTAAATATCTTACAGTCAAATTACCTAGTACTGATTGTTTTGAGAAAGAGTCATATCGTTGTATTGGTATTTTTTTTTTTTTTTTTTTTTTGATCGCGCTTATCGGTTTCATAGAAGTTGCACGAGTAATTTCATTATTTAACGCAGCTATCACACTTGGTAGTCTTGCAACCCATTCTTTCTGAACTTTACTTAGAGATATTTCTGCGCATACTGATATCCAAACAATCGCTCAGCAAGTGTTCGATTAAATCGTTCAACAATTGCCTGATCGCGATGAATTGCGGTATGTCCTCGTCTGATTTTGACATTATGTTGTTTCATCAGAGATGATACTGCACCAAGAAATTCCTTGCTAGGATAAACAACCTGTAGTAGCTGTGGCCATCGCAATGGTCCTCGTTGATAAATTCGCTCAAACGCAGATGCATCTTCAGTTGCTGTTATTGCTGATAGTGGTTCTGCTTCTTTATATCTACTTGCAATGTCAACGACAGTTAACGCGTATTTGTATGTGTGTGATTGACGTCTACGTGTTTTAATAGTATCATGAAGTAAAAACAAAATATCTGCCTGATGAACTTCATTGGGAGCGCTGATATCAAAATGTGCGTACTGAATTTGTTTAGGTGGTGGTAAATAAATTTGCCTTATTGTCTGTCGTGCTAACCAATTTGCAGCAACAGAACGTGCGACATTTGCTGCATCAGCAAGTTTAATAATCGCTGCTCTACCCCTCCGATATCCTCTTGGGCTATATTAAATCGATTCCATTATAATAGTTATCTAGGATTAATTACCAGCTCCTAGCACTAGTTTACTTTTCATTGCAGATCTTACCAACCAATTAGCTAATGATTCTCCGAGAGATTTATTTTTTTACAGATTTTAACGTGTGTATCAACTTCACGTCTGCAATATGTCGTTGATGTAAATCCTGATTTTTATACGCGACATCATGAATGTGGCACACTTGACCAATCGCATTTATTGGATACTCTCCAGGTCTTGGTTGGTCTCTCGTCCGTCAAGTCGGATATCAAGTCGGGTTCCAGAACCATAATAATTATGTCCAGGAAGCTGTTTTTCTCCCGGATATTTAGTCCATTGAGTCCCTGGTAATCTTCCCAGTGAAGTAGCGATATCACGTCCTGTCTTCGTACGAGTCGAAATAAAGCTGTATTTGCTTGTACCACATTTTTCACACTTACCTGTAAGTGCACTCTTTTTAGTTTTTGGTTATTATTGTTGTTAATCCGCTGGTGGGGGTTGGTGCTCTACATCGAACACAATATAAGTCCATATTATTTATTATATATTTGTACAACATGGATATCACTGACTTCTCAGCGACACGAAAGCAAGAGCCAATCAAGGATCATCCAGCGCTACCAAATTCTATCAGAGCAATTATAATAGGTCCATCTGGGTCTGGTAAGGCGCAAGTGTTGCTTAATCTGATAATGAGATGGCTAAAATGGGATAATTGTATTTAGTGGCACCATCTGCAGATGATCAGCGGTGCTAATTTTAGATTGAGAGACACAGCAGCAGGGAGGGCGACAACAAAAAATGAGTGTCCGACAGGTAAACAAACACGCCATAAAAAACGAAAACACAGGCGTCAAAGACAAAATAACAATATGAGCTAACCCAGTTAGAGAAGTCTTGGTCAGTGAGAAGCTTCGGTTTGGCGTTACTGGCCTTGTGTTTTCATTTTCGGAGGAAGCTTATTTTTTGAAAATAACCCTCCTAAAAAAAAGTTGTATTATTCGTCCTCTCTGCTGCTTGAGGCTATGTCGTCTCCCTACACTACTTACGTGTGTCAAATACATTCTCGTCTCCTGTGAATTTCATATTTGTCCCCCTACACAATTTATCTTTTCTAGATAGCCCCGTACTTCTATCTACGTCTTCTACTATCCATTAAAATCGCTGTTGTAACTGGTTTTTCTAAAAAGTCGTTTCCTATATATTCATTAATTTATTCATGAATTCTATTTTTAAAATAATTTATTTTCGAGGTACGTATACATTTAGCATATGCCATCTCAAAATGTAAAAATGTATAACTATACCCTTTAGAAATTCCCCTGTATGAAAAATTCCTATGTGGGTTTATTTTCGTATTCTTACAATTGATACTACACCTGCCTGTGCATCATTTGAGTTTTCGTTGCATATTACAGTAGCATTTAGTTTCTCTTCAATATGTTATTTTATTTCCCTTCTAATGTTATGAGTTTCCATTATTTACTAAGTTGTGTTTTTCAAGTATGTGATGGAAATGGCCGAGGATGTTCCAACTGGCTCGACGTTTGATTGACAGCGAAGTTTGCGAATGTTCCGTTTAGGCATTATGGGATTGCGGACTACATGCAAAATTTACTTACCTCCGAAACTGAAGATTTGAAAATGGAAGTGCTCCAGGGGCAATTTTGCCATTCGCAAGTCTGATGTTAACACTTTTATGAGGATGTTTCCCTAGTTTAAATTATGGTCAAGACATATATTGGATTCATCATAGCAAGTAAACAAAGTAAAGGTAACAAAGTGTTTCAAACTATTTTGTTAGTCTCATAATATATATGTGTCCGCTGCCAAAGCGGTTAGCGTTGTTACAGCAGGGGCGCTTTTTTGGAGCAGAGTGGACCGAGATGCTACAAATGTGATCTGCAAGGCAATGAACTTTGGCTTCATGACCTTGGGGGTCATCATTACAGCAGGGAAAATGAATTATGTGGAGCGTGGATATTTTAATTAGAATTATTTAAAATATTGCACTTTTTTCACATTTTGTTTTTGTTTTTGTTTGGGTTTTTTTTAAATACTTTTTGAAGGGTGGGATGGGAATCACATGCGACTGTTGTTATGGATGTAAGCACTTATACATAAAATGATGACGTACATAGCCAGAGGAGTTCTGCTAAAAACTGAAAGTAGACACCTTGACACTATGAAAAATACATTATCGCGGCTATTTCCATTTTTACAAGGAATAAATAAAACCAACGGAAGGATCCAAGTTATAAGAAAGGTATAGATAATCCTGCCCATAAATTTACTCAAAATCTTAATACGTTTATATGCATATATGACAAACCACTGATTCCTAGCAATTGGGTCACGGTCATTCACGTATTATTACGATAATAACTCGAGCCCGCGCCTGTTGCGTCACGCTTCTTGGAATAAGTTAGTTACACTTGTTTCCTGTATTCTTGGAATAACATTTTTCGTACTGAAGAATAGCAGTTAACAGTTTTCTTTTAAATATTATTTCTTCCCGGAATCCTTTTGAGATGATAACCGGGTAGAATGAACTCGACTCGCATTTTAAACGCATGTTGTCTTTGAGGTGTTCAGTTACGAAGTGAAAGTGCATCACACGCTTCAGGTACATCTTACCATCTGATTAGATGAACTAACTTCGCATTTTTCTTTCTACCTGTTCTTTACTTTTTCTTTTGATATTAAAACCCGAAATGCACTTATTGACTGATATATTCATAACACAGGCACTTGATTCCGGGTGTGGTAATATACGGTATTAACATTATGCAGCTGCAAATGGTCTGACAGTTACAGGTCACCTAAGGTCAGCTCCAGGCTCTCACTCAGTTGTAACCCTATATGCCTTATGATAACATTAGCGTGAGAAACTAGTGTGCGTGTGTTTTCACTGTTTATATCAGTTGTAGTCTAGCCATTAAAGTAGTTAGACCAAACCATGTTTTTTGCTATTTAGCAAAACATAACGGGGTGGGGTGGGGGGTGGTAAACTAATGTGTACACTCACCAATTGGTGAGTGTACACATTAGTTTACCCCGGAATCAAGTGCCTGTGATTCATAACCAATTTGAGCAATGTTTCACATCTTGCTTGATTTTATTTATTATCAAAGGATGTTTTCAAACTTTGATGTGAAAGTGATTAATTATACAGTGGCATAAACAGTATTCCATGGACACATGTGGCATTTATGTTTTTCTTGACCTAGCTAAGCACAATAATGAAAACTTATTATAGAGATAACAGGCCAAATTAAAATTTTCTTGTCAGGTTAATAAATATGGTAAATTGTGTGAGGTCAAAGCATCAGAAATCACAAATTAGCAATAAAATATAATCCTTTTCATGGTTTTTGCTCACAGCAGGTGCAAACAACTTATTTTATTGCCGGCAAGAAAAACAACAAATTTTGCCACAAAGTGAGCATTTTTTGTACAGTTTATATATTGAATACATATCCAGTAACAGAATGTTTTTGGGGGGTTATTTCTGGAAACAGTCACTAGTGAATATAACTTGACTGTTCATTTGTATGGTATATAAAAGGATAAGTTTGGGCAAATGTGCCTTGGCCAACCCAGAATTTGCAGTTTTAATTATTCAGAATTTGCAATTATGAGTATATCTCCAATCCAAAAGCCAAATGATTTGAAAAGCTTGTCTTTATTCATGCTTTATTTATGTGAACATGAAAAATAAAAGGGGTAGGTACCTCCTTGCTCTTCAGATATGTCTACAAAGATAGTGTAACAGGACAATCCAGGTTTTTGTTTCTTATAAATGCCTACCTGTATGAGAAATATTTTTTAAGACTAATTCATAAAAAAATATTGTTTTTATGAATGCAGGTTTACAAATTTATTTTTCTATAATATTTTGTATGAAAAATTAAATACAGCACTGTATATACTTTCTATTTTTATTTATTTATTTATTTGCTTTATTCCAAAGTTGTGCTGATATTTTTTGTGTCTCAGCAATATTAACTTATTTATCAAACAGGGTAAAATAAGGATAAAATCACAGACAAATGATGTTTATATGGGGGGGGGGATGGATGTTACAACAGCCTGAGCAGAGAGTAGCTTTAAAGATCGCTGAAACTCGATCATTACAGCTAGAGCACTCTTCAAGTAAATTACTGTGACTATAGTCAAAACAGTTATTGCACACATGGAACTAGCCAAATGTACTTTCCTTGAGCACTGATTTCATTACTGATGATAACAAAATGTATAAAGTATTGGGCTAATATTGACCTATCGTTAAAGGTCACTTTTGCCAGCTCAGTGGATAATTCAGAATTATACAAAATAATGTGTTTTGATATTTATATCATTGGTAAACATTCAGTGCATTATGCAGTGAGAATTGCAGACATATGGAATTATTTGCAAGGTGTGCAGCTGCCACTAAAATGGCAAAATTAGATGATGACAGGTTATTGTGGTCACAGATATGATCAAGAGATTAAGAAAGTCTGGCAAAATGAACACAAATGGCTGAATTGTGATCCAGGAGAGGCTGTAATTTTGTGCACTTACTGCATTGAATGTTCTGATAAATACAAAATTTTGCTCCATTTTAAACATTTTTTTTTTTGATCATTTGACAAATCTGTGTGTATCACTTCCATTGCATCATGGGCCTTAAGCTGCTTGTTTTGTACCCCCCAGTATTTTTGGACTGTGAGTAGAATATATACCTGCTTATAAGACAAGTCCAACTGCAAACTGCACAGACCCAGATCTGCCATCGCATAATGTGCCGGCAGAATTGGGTTTGTGCAGTTTGTAAGGAGTAATCAGTAGAACAAACAATACAGACCCTGATCTGCAGGTGCATTATGCTACGGCAGATCTAGATCTTTTCTTATTTTCCATTTAAATCGACTTATAAGCAAATATAGATGGTAATTCTTGGGACCCTCATTTTTCTGAAACTCTAAATTCAGATGAAATTCAATTATCCAAACATGTTACAAGAAAGAAAAACCAGTACTAGGCAAACAGTTAATAGCATAAACACAAATTAAATTAAGAATTCTCATATTCACAAGAAGCTCAGATTTAAAATCAACAAAATTGTAGACTCCTATTTTGTACTGAACAGAGATTGAGCATATAGATTAGAAAGTCAAAAGGAAGGGTGCAACATATGCATTGCACTCAGTCAAAGTTCACTATTTTATAAGATATTTGTGCAGATTGATAGAGGTGTTTAGCATTAACTTTACCCCACCCACCCCCCCATCATGTGTCTGTCCATAAACATGTTAAATTCCGAAGCATTACCCTCAAAGTATTCAAGATATTTCTACCAAACTTGATACATGTCAAACAAGTTAATAAGAGTTTTTATGTAGAATCTTTAGTTCTCAGTATTTGTCATGTTACCATGGAAGCAAAGTTTAATATAAGTAATATCTAAATTGAGTATTGGACCATAGGATGCTTGCAGTAACATTTGGAGTTTTTACTTAAATGAGGGACTGCTGAGTGGTTGGGGGTGAATATGTCATATAGATGTCTTATAGTTAGGAGTGATGATGGAATTAAAAAAACATGCCATTTTGCCATTGTTTGATGTAATACAGACTGTAACATGATTTTATTTAAAATATACATGTAAGTAGACTTGGTATTTTTAGCCCAGGTTTTGCTTATATAATTAGTTTCACTCATGTACAGTGTATGTTTCATTGGTTTTCTTTAAAGGCTTTTGAACAAAATTGTCTCAACACAGATTTGACTTTGTCAGTGCATAAATATGTAACAGTAAAGTGATCACCCTGCATAGTTTTACCTGTCTCACATAAAGACATTGTTTATACACATTCAGAATGCATTGCAGTTCATTGTTCTGTTTATAAAGGCTACCTGTACACTGTGTAATATGGCCTACACATTGTGTCAGTTGCCCTCTCTTCATTATTAACTTTTTCTTGTAAGAGTAGCATGTAGTCTTCAAGGAATTGAAATTGATACTCGAAACGACTGTACAAGGTGTTGTGGACTGCAGTCACTTGCTCAGCAACACTGTCATTATGGTAAGAATTTACATATTTTACTTTAAGACTTGAGGAAATTTTAAGGATAAAATTTATCCAAATATGGAACTGTTTTAACGGTTTAATGAACCACGTTGTTCATTCTGTATCTCTTTTCATTTTCATAAAATTAGATAATGCATATCATCTGGATGCTTTTTAATGTTCGAATATTGTGGTACAACAAGACAAGATAATTTTATTTCTCAAATTAAGCAGATGTATTACTTACTGAGATGTGATTAGTTCATAGAAAGGTAGATAGTACCACTCAGATGTTTATGTCTTATAGAACAATGTGAAGTTCTATCAATGTACTGTAAATCAGTTACCACTTTAGTCGTATTATACATATCAAGTTGATGGGTATAGGTCAGGTGAGGGAGTTTTCTTTCATATTTTGGTGGCACATGAACTTGTCTGGTTGTTGTTGTTGTTGC